>WBMW01002125.1:1026221-1044699 GCA_013396635.1 Penelope pileata | reverse complement strand
GATGGGGCACCCGCAGCTCTGGGCAGCTGTGCTGCTGCCTCACCACCCCCTGAGTAAAAAACTTACTTCCCCCTAACATCTAACCTAAACCTCCCCTCTTTCAGTCTAAACCCATTCCCCCGTCCTGTCACTATCCTGTTATAAAGCCAATCTCTCTCCTGTTTATAAGCTCCCTTTAAATACCAAACCACACATTTGCTTCTACCTTTTTCATGGATCAAGAAAGGAAAACACATTTTTAGGGCTTTTTCTCTGCCTGCACAGACAGCCCAAGGCTCTCATTAAACTTACGGCTGGGCTATGGCTTGTCACACAGACTGTGTTCTCTTTTATGCTGTTTATTTACATTAACCTTGATTGCCAGTGAAAGAACTGCTGTCAGCTCTCCACTGCTGCGTGTGAAGGTGAACAACGCTAACATCTACCTGTACACAAATAAGGCAGAAGAATTCAGCTTTCAGCTGATGGCTGTTTTTCAGTGGCGTCTGTATCATTTTTTCTTGAGCTGTTATTATTTCAAGTGCAAGCTCAATAAAGATAGAAAACCTAGAAAAATAATCCTTCACAGTCCGGGGCGAAGGACACCTGCTGTAGTCTGCTGTACCTCAGTTTTTGCGGTACTGTCTGCAGCGGTCCAGCCAAAGCTTGTGCAGTTTCTCTGTGCAGCTCAACGTGCTGTGCAATCTGCAGTCTCGTGCCGTGCAGGGTACCCAACTTTAGATACATGGTATGAATGCATTTCTCTTCATTTTCTATCTTGACTCTTTCTGTGAGATATGACTCTAACATCTCTAATGGAGGTTACATAACGATGTGCAGTGTACCTGTATGCTAAATTACTAATTCCCTTCCTCCCTCCCTTTTTTCTTTATTTCTTTTTTTAATTTCAACACCCTTTTATGTGAACCTGCGTATCCAAGACTATGAAGAGGAATCTCCAATAAGAGTACTGCACGATCTGCACTGTGAAATCAGGACTCTGAAGGTAATGCTTAACTTGCTCCCTTCTCGATAAATTGGGGGCTCAGAGGGATGATGTCCATAAACTGATTTTGATCCTTAAGCCACAACACAACTTTGTTATTTGGCAGTTCTGACTCTTCTTATTTATTTACCTCTAAGCCATTATAATGGCTATGAGGCAGCACCCAGAAGTGTGGGCTGCCTGAGAACTGTGTCGATGAGTTTGCTGTCAGTGGTGTCCCTCAGTCCAGCAGGGACAAAGGTAAAGAGAGGCTGTGGCTATGCCATGGCATAGGTGTTCACTGGTTATTCCTAAAACATTTAATGTATAAGCAGCTACCAGGTGGTGATTTGAAAACCCATATTGCTACATTTCTCCTTCCCTTCCTTCACCCAAAGGAAGATGTTAATGCCAGTCTTGAAAAGAGTTCCTCTGAAAGGCAAGAAATTCATGACTTTGTGAAGGCAAGTGAGATATTGATGAAAAGAAATGCAGCAGATATTGGAAAGATAAGAGAACTGTTCCAGAAATACAGCTACAGATCACGTGTTGAAGACTTTACAGGTAATATTTCTTGGCAATAGAGTATGTGAAAAGGAGCAATTTCTCTAAAATGTTTCTCTTTTCCTATGTGTATGTTTCTGTTAATTAAGAGGTAAACTATGTCTATGTTACTTGCTTTATAGAAGTGTGGGGGTGAAAGGTTCTGTTCTGTTTGGTGCTCTAAGAATAAACTAAAATGCAAAAGCTCAAGAGTCAGATCCCCTGGCATGCTCTTAGTTGGTGTGTTTTTTGTCTTCAGTAATAGCTGTACAGAGAGAACAGGTTAGCAAACACATTCTAATAACCCAGAGAATTATGCTGCTTCAACCTCTTGTAGACACATCTGAATTAGTTGATATTCATATGTGGTTTCCCTATTAGCTTAAATCACCAGGGAGAAAATCTTGAAATCATGCACTCAGTAGCACAGGTGGGACGAGAGAAGCATGCACGGGGTTTAGGTGACACACAGTTTATGAAGCAGTTTTAGTATGGCCACAGGGTGGGAGAGCCTTAATCCAATCAGAAACTGTGTGTGCCCGTGTGGAAAATCCAGCTGAGCAAAGTAAGTTCAAAATAATGCTACTGTGTGTACCAGGCACATTCCTGTATGGAGGGGCCCAGTCAGCCCTTGGGATGCCTGTGGCAGGGCACACCTGAACCCTCTCCTGAGTGTTACCCAGTAATGACATCAGGCTGTGGTTGTGGACCACATTCACCTCAGAGTTCAGCTATTAGAAGGGCTCTGCAAAGTTACAGCAGGAGGCTCTAATTCTGTAGCACCTTACTTCCCTCTGTCTGCCTTTAATGAAGGCTTCAGATAGAGCTGCATGGTTGATGTCCTCTATCCTGTAACTAAGTGTATTTGTACATGTAATACCAGTACCTGCAAAGTACTCTGCCATGGTATTTTAAGTAGGTTTTGGTTTTTTTCCCTGCTTCTGATATCATGCAGAAATTCACAAATATTTTGGGGTGTTTCAGTGTATGTAACTACAGAACTGTACAAATCACACCTTTGCTTAACTCTTCAGTAGACTTTTCTTGTTGTCTTTTACGACTCTTTAGTCACTGCTTAGTAACCTCTCTTCCATACATTTTTTCTTGTTGAACATTCTAGTAGCACATGCAACTCTTATATCCCTAACCACCACTCCCTCCCCGCCCCCCCCCCAAAAAAAAACCATTTTCAGTTCTGTAGAAAGCCTCTTTTTCATTGCCATTTTTAATGAATATCCACTCTTGCAGTGAATTAGAGACAGGTAGATGTATTTAAGATCAACTCTTTCTGCCCAGGGTGTGCAGGGAGATGAATTCTCTTAAAAATGTATTTGTGTAAGAAGCTTTCAGCTGTGTTTACTTCTAGAAATAACATTTACGAATTTATTTAGTGTTATAAATATGGCTTTGCCCGAGAAGAGCTTTCAATAACTGTTGCAGCTTCAGGTTCAATGCTTTAAAACAAAAGAGGAAATCTATTACTTTGAGATTAATAAATAAATAAACTCTGGGGGCAGGGAGGAGAGAGGAGAATTCCCAATTTGTTTCATAAGTTCTTAAAAGAAAGTTCTGACGTAATTGTTTTTATTACTTTTGTCAAACAGAGGAGCCGGAAGAGGAAGCTGACAGTGATTCAAAGGCATCTGACCAGAATCAATCTGATGAAGAAATAGATGATGTACCTCCTCTTCCTGCTTGCAGCGAGGACCCGCTGCGGAACCCCCAGCTTTCTGATTTTGGCCTTTCACAGTACGCATTCTCCAGGCCCTGGAGTGCAGCAAATGCCCATCAAGAAACCTCAGCAAACAAAACTCCCCTGAAAATACAGACCCCCCGTGCCTTGCCCAAAACACCCAAATGCATGCTGAGGATGGATGACTACGAATGCGTAACGCCGAAACTTGAGCACTTTGGCATTAGTGAGCACACCATGTGTATGAATGAAGACTATACGATGACGCTTATTCACAAAACTGCTCAGTCAAACAAGTAGGTAAATTAAGTTCAGATCATTTCTCTATCAAAATTTCTGTAGTTTCTTCTTGCTGTACTGTTCTCTTATTGCTATTGCCTATTTTTTTTTCTGTAAACAGCTGATTTGTTATCTACCAGCTAGTTAGTCCTGTGTCTGTAGTCAGCTCTCTGCTCCTCCTCTCCTGTACCCTTTGCCAGACTGATAGGAAATGCATCTCGGGTGTACTCCTTCCCTGGCTGCACCATGATAAGGGGGACATGCAAAGTAGGCGTCTATCTGTGATCCTTTGCTTTATTTAACACACAGCTTGGATCTGAGGATATGCCGTCTACAGTAGACTTGACACTACCAATTGAATGTTTTTAAAAGCTTTAGGAACGTACTGCTGGAAGAAAATTCTGGAGGATTTGGTTAAATGCCACACTGTAGAAACACATTGTGTTATTTCTTCTGTTATCTGGCTTCATCTTTTCAGTAGTTCGTTCTTTTTGCTTCATTCTTCTTTTAAAAAACACATTTCCAGGCTTCCACTGCTGGAAAAGTGGAAGGGTAGTTATATAATGTTTGTATAGATTGCACTAGTAGTGTGTCCAATTTTAAAAGCTGACAGTATTTAGAAGAAATATTCAGTTCCGCGGTTCAGTATTTAGTTTTTAGAGAGGTTTCAGTCATCCTTTTTTTTTTTTTTTAAATTCCTGATATTTGCAATACAGCTCCTAGTGTGAAGTTCTTCAGGCCTGAACCAACGTAAGTGACTTTGTGCCCTAAAGCACAAATGTACTGCCATGGTTACATTTGAATGTTTTTGCTTTTTTTTTCTTCTAGATTATTGGGGAGGGAAAAAAGTAAAACTGAAAACATATTTTCTTTCAAAATAGTTTTGGGCTTTCTCCTTCCAAATAGTTGTGTAAATACTTTAACATGTATAACATACAGTATTGCAACTGTAATAATGGGAAAACTCTTCCTGAATCCTAAAATACACTAATTTTAAAATTGGTTCCTCAAATCGTATTTTGGAAAAAGCTTCAGCTTGTTGCACAAGAGAATTGTTTTAAATGTGATCTTTGGTTTTAATTATGGCCACAATTTCTGAATGGATACATCCACAAATGTGTGTTCCTTTTCTGTGGCTTCTAGTGAAATGATCACCACTAAAGATGTGATTATTACTCAACTATTTTTTTTTTTATATTATGATGAACACTACCAGTCTTCCATAATCCCAATGATAAATGTCAACATTCTGTAGAGGGTTAGATGTAGGATAGTGGCATCGTTATCATTATTAATGGCCAAACCAGATCAGTCCCAACTGTTGCTTGTGTGCCTTAAGTTAAAGCTGTCCTCAGAACTAAAATGTATTTAACCAGCTTCAAATCCTTTTCTAGCACACACTTCTGCGTAGCATTTAAGTAACCTTTCACTCCTTCTCTGACACTTACTATCTCTTATCCACCTACACCTTTTTTCCACTAGAATTTCTTGAGTATCAAAAAGAATTTTCAAAACTTGTTTCCAGTTTTGTGGAACCGATGTTGAATGGCCTTTCACTCAAAAGTCTGTGATTAACATAAGTAATTCAAACTTTAAAATTTAGTTAAAAATCCTTTAGCATTCAGAATAACGTAGTAAGTTGAGTCACAGACTGCTGGCCAGGCTATGAAATGACTTGATATCGTGCTTGTTTTGAGAAAAAAAGTTTTCCAACAAAGCAATTCTGTTGACTATTATATTGTAACTATTTCTACAGTCAGTTGCATGTTATTACTATAATAGGAAGATTGCACGGAAACATGTCTGTGTGTTTAATTTGCCATTTGCAGCCAAAGACTTCTGATACCATGTTGTGCATTTGAAGGTATCCAGACTTGAAATACCTGTGAAACCCAGTTGCTGTAATTCCAAGTCAATTCAAAGTGAAATGAACCGTACACCTCACCCAGATTTCATTTTAATCTGGGACAAAAAAAATGAGTCTATCCTGAACACTTTTTAATGCCTTGGTAATATGCGGTTGGACTGAACATTTGCATGCGACAAATTACAGAAGTAGAATCAAAGATAGTGAATTATTTCAGAAAAAGAGTTCTAGACTTGTGTTGGTGAGCAGTAGTAGCAAAGTGATTAACAGTATTCCTATCGTGGTGATTTCTTCATGTTACGTCAGAGCTAACTGAGGCTTTTGGTTTTCAGCTTAGTTGAAAAAGATGATCATAAAGTGAATAAAGCAAAAATGCCACCTGAGGAAATCACAGTTACGCCTGGGCCCAAAACAAAAGCGACAGATGAGAATGGTAAGTTAATAAGTATATCAAGTAAATGCACGTATGCATCTTTTACATGTGTTTACATGTGTTTTGCATGTGTTAACACCTTAAGCTGTTTTGTGTTAAATATAGCTGGTTCATGTCCCATCATTGTTTGTACACTAATGCCCAGAAAATAAAGATGGTGGCTTCTATAGGAGATCTGTCTACTTCAGTAGAAATCATTGCTTGTTCTTCTGCTCATATCCATCTAGAATTACTCAAATGCTTTCATCATTTCATAATGGCAGTTTATCCTTACTAGTAATAAAGATACTGTTGCATGAACCTAACCTTTTTCCAAAAATAATTTGTCGTATCTATTTAAAGTCAGTTGAAAGAATGGGAAAGGAATTGCTTGAAAAGAGGCTAATCAAACAGTAACTCAGGTCTTTCAAGAGTAGCACTAACGTTTCTTTGAGGGCAGATATAATCTTTTCAAAACGTGTAAAAGTCTTGGACCAAACATAAAGACAATTGAATATGTGAAAAGCTCAAGTTGGGCTCTTCTAGTCCTGCTACTTTAATATAACTGGATTTTTGAAATTTTTTTGTATGTTTTTATTTGCAGCTTTTATAGCCTTGTAACTTGAGTGTTTTTCCTACTAAACTTGTTGCCAACAAAAATAACACAGGTCAGCTAAAATGGTACAGGTGTTTTGGAGTATGTAAATAAATCCATAAAAAGGTAGTAGATTTGGAAAACTAAACTGGGGCACTATAACCTGTAAATATATATGTATATTTCTTGATTGATTTATTTTTCCCTAATTTCAGTAGCTGACTTCATGGCTTCTCCTATGGTACCTGTGTTCTGCACGCCTGGTGTGAAAATCCCTTCCCAAACAGACAGTGCAGTGTTACCAAAGTCACCAGAAAAAAACAAACTGCTTTTTCCTAGTCATACAAGAACACCACCGCTTCCAGACTTTGAAACAAGATGGCTGAAAAGAGAAGCTACGGTACTGAACAGCAGTTGCATATGCTTGCATACACTCTTACCATAAGCAGTTTTTTAAATGTCTGTTTGGGACTGTTTCCTATACCCGCTTTTCTTACGTCATTGTAGAATATATATATTTTTTAATAGTAATTTAGTAAGAACACTTAAATAGTTCACCTAAGAAAAATAAATGAACTGAAGGCATATTATACCTTTTTTGCAACAGGTAAAGCAGGGGGAGAAGATCAATTTGGTGACAGAAAATGATGCAACAGATAAACAAAACATAGAAGACTGCATTCCTTCTACAGTGAGCTCTGATGAGTATCTTAAACGTTTGGGAAACCATTCTCCTCCCAAAATAAAACAGTATGACCATTTACTTGGTACTCCTCCACCTCCAGAAATAACAAGGATACCAGATGATGTTCTGCAGGTTAGCTATTTTTTTCTAAATACTTTTTATATCAAAGCAGTTATATTAAAAGGGGGTTGTTTCTCAAATCTTCTTTCTCAAAAAGAAAGAGTTCTCTGCTGCTTATTATGTGTAGACTGTAATCCTGTTTTTAAAATTATTTCTATTCCTTTTTAATGTTTGTTGTAGATTCTGTCGAAGTATAATCATAAAGTAGATTCTTCTAACACTAGGAAAATGGAGACTAAGGCAGGAGATGCTGAAAGATGTGAAAGTTATTTCAATGATTACTGCAACAAAGAGAACAGGTATGATTGATTTTAAAAATTTGGTTATGTAATTGAATTTGGAGGAGCTAGGGAGATGCTTTAATACATTTAGAAAATTCATGCAGCTGCTTGCTCTTGAGCCTCCTAAGTAGCTCTTGTTGATGGGACTAAATATCTCTACTTTGGCATAGTATCTGGCTGGTTCTATTGTAAAGAACAAATACTGTAATTGATTGTGTATCAGTCCTCAGAATTTTTTAAGAAAAATGAAGGGGGGGGGGGAATGGAAGGAAGGAACTCAAATAGTCTTACTGTTTTATCTGTAGGTATGATTGCTGCAACGCCAAATAACTGAATGCTTTCAGCTTGTCTCTGAGTAAATTTAGGCAATAAAGCTAAAGAATTGGAGATGACTTAATAGTGACATAACTAATTACATGGTCATTTGGGCATGCTGTGATTTACCTGGCAGGCAGCCAAGCACCACACAGCTGTTTGCTTCCCCCCTAGCCCCAGTGGGATGAGGGAGAAAACTGCGAGGGGCGTGGATGTGAGAACTCTTGGATTGAGATGAAGACAGTTTAATGAGGAAGGAGGGGCAGGGGTGGGGGAAGGACAGATGTGGAACGCAATGGCTCACCACCAGCCAGTCCCTGAGCAGCAGCCCCCCCTGCCCTGGTAATGCCCCTAGTGTTACTGCTCAGCGTGAGCCAGGTGGTGTGGGACATCCCTGTGGCCAGCCAGGCCCAGCTGTCCTGGCTGTGTCCCCTCCCAGCTCCTGTGCAGCTCCAGCTCCTTGCTGCTGGGGGCAGCATGAGGAGCTGAAATGTCCTCGACTTAGTGTGAGCACTGCTCAGCAGCTAAAACAGCACTGTGTTACCCATGTTTTTCTCATCCTAAACCCAAAACACAGCCACTGGGAAGAAAATGAACTGTATCCTGGCAAAAACAGGAACAGGCATATACTGCGAAAATCCAAAGTCACCTTAAGAACAACATGTGAAATGGAATTAGTCTACAGTAAGCATAAGTAATCTTCAAACAATGGAATAATGGCGTTAAAAAATGTGGTTGATTTTAAATAGAAGTTTTGACATTGATCAAGGGATCATTCAGTGTAATGTGTTAACGCTTGTTGGTTATCTGCTAAACTTGGGGTCGCTACAGATTATTTGGGTAAGGAGTACAAGGAAAGTACATGGAATAAAATAATAATCGCAACAAATCCAGAAAGAGATGAAGAGAAGTAGGTATTTTAATGCACTTGGAATCTAATTAATCAAATAAGAGCTTTATTTTAGCTGACTTTTTTCGTCAGGCAAGCTTTCAATGTTTGTGTCTTGTGCTAATTCAAAATATGATTGAGATAATGAGTTCATGAACTCTTCTGGATATATTTGCAGAGGATACCCTGTTTTTTTCAAGCCAGACGTTTGAAATGAAGCTGAAGATCATGTTTCATGTTCATGGATCTTATCACTGAATCATAGCACAAAAAGAAATACTGGGAGGAGAGACCCACAAAAGAAAAGCTTTTTTCTTTTTTCCTGGAGAAAACTTGATGTGAATGAACTTGTTTGAACTAACAATTTTAAAAATTAGTGGCAAAATAGGTTGTGTTTTGGTGGTAGTATTTTTTTTTTTTTTTAATGCTGCTTCAAAGGGCACTAAGGTCATGCATTATGTAATACTTCTGTTATTTCACTTGATTCTTGTGTTTATTTTATGTATGTACCGTTGCAGTAGGCTGTAGGGAAGTGTCATTAAGTTGCAATAAAGGGAAAGCCCAGTGCTGCCCAGGAAGTGGGCATCTCTGGTGACACTGCCTGTCCCCTCAGGGCTGAATTTGAAGTGTGGTGCTTTGACAGTGTTTGGTATCTTCAACAGAACTCCTTTATGTGAGGAGTAAGTCCTGCTTTTCTGCTCTTAAAGCATCTCTAGAAGTCAGTGACTTCCACAACACTAAGGACACTGCTGGACAGGCATTGCTCATGCTTCTCCTTCAATTACAGTTTTCCTACATAGACATCACATGAAGTACTAGGCATCTCTTTTCCTTTTAACAATCAAATACCTATAGCCCTGAACTGTTGACTGTCTTGAATATGAAATATTTGAAAATATATTGTGCAATTAGATGTCTGTCTCTTTAACTGCTTGGAAGACTTGCTCACAGGCAGGGGGGTTGCTGTGCTTTCCCCTGTGCCACTGCCACCTGTGGTCTGGAAGTGGTGTTGTCTCCAGCCATGCCAACACATCCCTGCAGCTCCTCACCCAGGTTAACTTCTCAGAGCTGGTAGGCACTTCTTTGGTATCTGGTAGTCACAGCAGTTGCGATGGGGGGTGTTTTTTTTTTTTTTTTTCCACCAGTGATTTTACTCTTGTCCAAAAGAAATCCCAGCTGTGTATTGCTGTTGGGAGCTGTTGCTGGTGTCAGCTGGTGCTGTGAGTGAACGGAGCCCTGCTGCTACCAGCTGTATGGGGGCTGCCTGTTGAGAGCTGAAGTCCTGTTATTTTAGTGTGTGCTTTTCCAAGTTTTCTGAACACAGCTCCACATTCTTGGAAGTTCTCAAGACATAAGAACATCTGGAGATGCCTGAAAGTACTTTTCTGGCTGCTTAGAGAGAATTGGCTTGGCTAAAACCCAGCAGATATAGGAGCCTTTGTCATGCTATCACAGCCGCTTTCTGAGATGAGTGTACATCAAATTAATGGGAGCAGCTGATTTTCTTTTTTCACCCATTCTGTCCTGAGCACACACCTTTTTTTTTTTTCCTGTCCTAGCTTCTGCTTAAAAATGTATTATTTTACATTACTTTTTGAAGTTGATCAGTATTTTGAATATTGCATAAAGATTCTGTCTCAGATGCTTTGTGGCTGCTTGGAAAACTGATCATCTGCTGCTATGAAGACACCTACTCGCATTGCCCAGCTCTTACAGAGTGAAGGCCAGATCTCCTTCCAGCAGCTTTACAAACTGAACCCACTTAATGGGCTGGATGCCGGTTGTGGAATGTCACAGTCCTAACAAGGTACAAAATATTCTGTTCCAAAGCAAAAATCCTTCAGCTGGACGGCTTTACCAGCCCCAAGCAGAAGGGTTTCATAGCCTGAAATTACCCTTGCACTTAATGGCTATTTATTTGATTAATGTTATTTTCTTGCCCTGAAGCAATCCAGGTGCCCTGGAAGACTCAGTTTAACATCAAACGGAACAAACAGCATGACTAGCCATGACTTTGAACTAAATATCTTATAAATATCTCTTCTTTAAACTTGAGAACAGAACAATGCAGTTAGTGTGGGATACAAATTCTCTTCAGGATGAGAAATGTAGTCATAAAATGTTATAGTCTACTTAGAATTGTAGTATCTCCTGACTTGGAAGGGGTCCACAATGATCACCAAGTCCAGCTCCTGGCTCCACCCAGCACCACCCAAAATCCAGACCCTGTGTCTGAGAGCACTGTCCAAACGCTCTGTGAATTCCAGCAGCTTGGGGCCGTGCCCACTGCCCTGGGCAGCCTGTTCCATGCCCACCGCCCTCTTGTGAAGAACCTTTTCCTAACCCCCACCTGACCCTCCCCTGACACAGCTCCATGCCGTTCCCTCGGGCCCTGTCGCTGTCCCCAGAGAGCGGAGCTCAGCGCTGCCCCTCCGCTCCCCTCGTGAGGAAGCTGTAGGCCGCCATGAGGCCTCCCCTCAGCCTCCTCTGCTCTGGGCTGAGCAAATTCAGGGACCTCAGCTGCCCCTCATACATCTTGCCCTCCAGACCCTTCACCATATTTGTTGCCCTCAAGCTATTAAGGCATGATGCTGGTATGAAATTTTTTAAAGATCTACAAATGAAGTCTTACAAGCTTATTTGGGGATTTTTGTTAACAAAATTATTCAGTGCAAGTAGTATTACTGTTCATGCTTACAGTCCTTCTGTAAGGAGGAATATTACTCTGAGGTGGATGCAGTCAGAGCAGCGAAACAAAAACTAGTTGTAAATTGTCATGCTTGGGTTTCAGCAAGGCCTAAGCAGCACTTTGAGCATTGGGGATGGGGGATCCAGTAACAGTTTGGATAAACAGTAGCTAGGTAAGGAGCAAACACCTCGGTTTTGGAAGGGACAGGCATCACTTGAAAACCAGCAGACTTGATGCAGTGGCTGTGCTACGCCTACCCCAGCAGCAGGGGCTACTCCTGCTAGCGGCTGCTTCGCTGCTCCTCTTGCACAGGATTTACAGGCGGCACAGATTTATGATGGATTGTTTCCACCTGCTGAGCCACCAAAAGACTGATTAATTTTGTTTTCCTTTCTAGTTTCCCTCCTGATGGAAATCAGTATTCTCAAATTCAACTTTTGGCTGTGTGGTTGCCACATCAGATGTGAGGGAGGGGTGAGCATGGGATCATGTCTAGCAGGAGCCTGCAGTCAGAACAGATTGAGCACAGCACCAACTTGTGCTCCAATAGTTAGGGACAGCTGGGAACTAGCCAAAAAAGCATGGCCCTTAGTTTTCCTTCATTTGCTATGGTTCTTAATCTTTTTGCATTTGTTTTAGTATATAAAATGTGTCAGCTAACAGAGCATTCTCTCCATAATCCCATTTGTTGTCAAAGGAGTCTCTCAAAGTGTTCTGCCTAGGCAGCCCCTTAAGGTGGTGAAAGCTTTGTTTTCTTGGAAATATTTTGCCTGAGGTTAAATATAAATATAGATCTCATGGGGAAATGAAACTTCACACATGGCTGTCAAAGGGAAAGATGACACACATCGCTTCTAGTGCCTCCTGCTGTGCTTTTGTTGAAGTTTTTATAAATCACTGGAGCAGTAACTGGAGCCCAGGCTTCCTTGCCTATTTAAAGCATCACAGATGCTTTGCATTTTTAAGACGTGCAGTTTGCTTTGTTCTCTTTTTAGAAAGCTCATTGTCATGATTCAGATGTTCCAGTATAGCGGTGTTTGCACGTGTCCCCACATCTGCAGCTGCTGTTGGAGCTGCCCTCTCTTTTGGGAGTGCCCTTCACAGCCCTGCCCTTGCTTCCCCATGGGACAGCAATACAGAGGTCACCACCACATTTACAAGGAGTGGTGACAGCATCCAGCGGCTGCACTACAGAATTGTATGTGCATTATTCCACAGCAATGCAACTTTCTACTAAGAATATGTTGATCCATATTGGATGTATCATCTATCAACTTGAAGGTGACCCTTCATGCTATGCCCACTTTTACAAAGGGGCAGCTGACACAGGGGTAGGGCACTGGCCAGGTCCACATGTTGCTTTGGCCTTGTCTAATTCCATTTGGAGGGTTTAAAAAAAATGGTACAAATGTGTGTATGGGAATATGGTCCATGGAAGCAGATGCTCTGCTACGTGGGCATTTCTGCTGGGAGCCCAAGTAAGGACAGTTGTATTGCAGAACACCTGGCAGGAAGATGTTCAAACGCTTTCATAATTTTTGGCACACTGTATTCATGGCTAAAGCCCTGCAGTTGTTACCTTCCCGAATGGTTGCTTACGCAGTTATTGGAAGCCAATACAAAGGCTCTGCTGCAGTTCTGCCTTTCCTCCCACCCAGCTGCAGGCTCCCATGCCCTGCTTGTGTCACTGCACTCTGCTGCTGGGGCCGCGTGGCACTGCCCTGCTGCCTGCCCAGCACCAGAACTAATTGGTGTTTTGCATGGTTACATCACTTATGCTCTGCACTGACCCACACCACCGCTCACCTGCCAAGGCCCTGCCTGGAATTGAGGCCAGAGAAAGGGAAGGGCTGTGTGGAGGAGGAGAATCACTATCCCTTGTCAACATCATGTCCTCACTCCTGGGTATGTTGCTGGCTGTCTGCATGGCTGCTGCGGTGAGGCTTCCTGCAGCCACTGCTCAGCCATAAGCGTTGTTGGGGCAGCAGGAGCAGTTCTGCCCATCACTCCTCCTCCTGAAACCTCTTGCTGATAGCACTTATTTTTCCCATCTGCATCACAACCATTCCTGCTTTTGACCAGAGTTTGACAAAACTCAAGCTTGCTGATGGAGCCAGGAACGTCCGATGCAACCAAGTTTATTGACAAAGCATTTGTGGCTTGTCCTCACCTTTTAAATAGGGAGAGGATTAGCCCAGACATCATTGCCTTCAGCAGAGACGCAGCCTGCCTCTCCCAGAAGCTCTCCATAAACACTTGGATAGGGGTCAGCATGTCACCAGAGGCACGTGCTGTCCCGGAACAGGAGCAGGACCCTGTAACAGAGGGGTGAAAGGAGAGGGGACTGTGAAAACAGCCCTCAGTCTGAGGCCTGAGCACAGCAGAGAGGAATTTGTCCTTCAGGAAAAACAAGGCTGGAGCAGCAGGAGAGGCACACCAAAGGTGTGCAGAAGCCTCGAGGGTGGGGGCAGAGCTGAGCATAAAGAGAAAATGAGGGAGCAGTTTCCCAAGCTCTGTAACTGGAGCCATGTCATCATGCTGCAGCCCCGCACCGGTGGGGTTCTTGGAGTGACACTGCTGCAAAAATACAGAGAGCTCTGGAGGGGCGGCTGCTGGTGGAGGCTGTGTGATGGAGAGCTGTGAGATGGAGAGCTGTGTCCCACTGCGCTCGGAGCACCAGGAGATGAGGGAGAGCCCTGCAGCACCCAGCTGCTGGCTTAGGGACAGACATCCCCCTCACATCTGCTGGCTGACTGAGCTGTGCCGAGTGTTGGCTGCAGCGCTTCGCTTCCTGACCATATGGGATTGCTCACTGTTGTGCAGTTGTAAGGCCATGCTGTAGTTTCTCCAAAGTGCTGTGGTAGTGCACATAATTGTTCCTTTTGGTGGCTCCCTCAGCATGTGCAGAGGTTCTGAAGGAGACACAGAGCTCACCACAGGTGCCATCAGCTGTGACAGCTTTCACGTACACCTCTGGGTGGTGGTATCCTGATGTCCGGCTTCAAACCAGCCACTACTGGATGTGATTGCAAAGTGGATTTTTGATTTAGGGAACATGCAGATGGAAAGGCAATGCATTGTTCCTGAGTTCCTCTAGCACATGTGGCCTTGCCACAGGCTGGGGCTGTCACAGGGCTGTGCTGCCCTCAGATATGGGCTCATCCACTGCATACTGACTATATTGAATTCCAGAGAATTATCTGTAAGGATAAAAATGCAAAACCCAGGACACAAGGAGAGAGGAAATACCAGTACTCCTGTAACTGGAGGTCCTTTGCCTTTGGGAGGAGGCTGTTCAGTTCCATAAGGACATGCTACTCACCACTAGCACCATCTACAGTCCTTTCTGGATCTCTCTTTGAAGAAGGGGAGCACAGCATCCCTGTGCACAGCTCTGCTGTCCCCTCTCGGCACACAGCAGGGCAGGGCACGCAGGAAGCAGCACCCAGCAGCCCAGGAGGGTGCCGCAGAGCAGAGCCACCAGCACAGCTCGAGGTCTCCCCCTGCAGTGACAGGAAGAAGGAAGGGAGCTCTGGTGATGGAGCTCTGCAGGCTGCACCCACTGCACTGCACTGACCTGCAGGGGGGAAGCTGGGTCACCCCTTCTTCCTGCTCCTTAGGAAGGGACCAGGCAGAGCCAGCTGCTGCCCAGACCCCAGCACACCGGGCCTCCAGCAGCGCTGAGCCCCTGGGAATCCCCTTCCCCACTGAGCTTCTGGCTGCCAGCCCCACTCCCACCTCCAGCTTCACCAGCAACTTTTAACCATAACTCGCTGGTACTCAGCTTTGCCCCATACCCAAGGACTGCAGCAAGCTGAGAAACTGGCACTCAGTACACACCACAATTATTCAGGAAAAATCACCTCACCAAGGGCTACACAGCACCATTTGGCCAGCTCACAGCCCGAAGTTGTTGTACCTATTGATGAGGTTAACTAAGGGGAAAAGAAAACAGCATTCACCTTCCTAGAACTTACGAAGTCAAACTTCACATTGTCTGCTTGGTCGGTGTATGCATTTATATTACAAAATAAGTTTTCACTAGGAAATAGCTCTGTACACTAGCCAGACTGGCTGAAAACACAGGATGGCTCCTGGCTCTGCAGACATTCCCATCTTCTGACAGCAGGCTCCAGAGCAGGGTATGTAAAACAAACCATCTGACTACAGAAATAATTTTTTGCATCATTAGCATGTAAAATGGGAAAAAAAAAAAAACACTTTCAAAGCGTTTTTTATCTTTTTCTCATCCTTTTTGTCAAATATCTTATGCACTATAAAATGAAAGGAGTTATCTACTACTTTACTAATATGTAATTTTATAATCAGGTGGGTTTTTTTTTTTGGGGGGGGTGAATTTTCAAATTTTTTAAAATGAGAGGGTGTGCATCAAGTTTGGATACCATTATGCTGTGAAAAGCAAGAGCAAGACCTTCGAAGACAGCTTTACACTTCATTTTTGTAAACAAAAATCAGACCCTTCAAAATTCACAAGTATGGCTGCTGTGCAAGCGTGCTGATCCACATCCTCCCCTGATAAGGCCACAGCAGCTCCTCAGCATCCTGGGATACGCTGGTGTCGCTGGGACTCCTCGGATCAGGCATCATCCAGCCACGTCCCCATTCTGGCTGGAGGCAGAGCAGCCCCTGGAAGCCCCAGGGCTCTGCTCTCATTCCCCTCTGCCCTGCGGGTCAGGCAGCCTCACACCCTCAGCTTTGGCTTCTGCCCGTCAACATCAGCACGCAGAGTAACACCGAGTCCACCTCCTACAACCACAACCCCCACTTCATCCTCCAGAATGCAGCTATCAGTGGTTTGGGGAATCCTGCTGTAAAAGGAATGCCCGTTAGGCCACTCACTTCTATACAAGACACAAAGTTATCAGATAAAGGCTGTGACCCTCCCCCCAAATACCTCAACCTCTGCTTAAAAGCCAGCTTCTGAATTTGTCTGAAGAAATACACTAAAAGAGAAAAAATCCAAAGCCACTATCATTTAAAACATTAACAACATCCATCTTTATTCCATACAAGACAGAACTACAGAACACCTGCAATCCTCCTGGTCGCATTTCGTGGAAACCTTGAAACACCGGACACACCAACTCTGCAAACTACGTAACAATCAGGGAAAGAGTGATGGCGCTGCTAAGGATTAAGCGTTCCTCCTAAACAAATAAACTAAGAGCTAAAGGTTTAAAACCTAACTTATTCTTGAGGCTTAGCTTTGTCTTCAGGTGTTCTTGCTTCGCAACAGAAGTGATAAAAAAAGCCTGCTTTAGAACAGCAAGTAGGAATAAGCAGAAGAGGTCACCCCAGGAAGCAGGAGCCGCTCAGTACGGCCTCATGCGGCTGGACGGCGGCGGCGCGCGGTTGGGAGGAGTGATGGCTATGTCCAAGTAGTCTCCAATCTGGAACTTCTGGGACTGCAGCGTCATGGAATCATCTGTGCCCTTCCTGCCCGACATGGTACTGCCAATCTCCTTCACCCTGCGCAGGGGAGACAACAGGCAGGTTAGTCACAGAGCCCAGCCTCTCTGCATGTCCAAACCAGGAGCAGCACTGGTCAGGTCACTACAACTCTGCCACACCATGTTCCACGCTTCATTTAACATTTAGCTGTGTTCACAGGATTTTTTTCCCCTCCAGTACCAAGTGAAGCTACACTTAGTCTTTCTGATGGGGCAGAGGGGTGGGGACCCTTCTGCCATCTTAGCACTAAGCAGAGCCCCCTGCCCCCTTCCGCACACACAGAAGCCCCACGTGCTGTGCAGCAGGACGCATCCACCCGTCACCAACATGGGTTCGCTCACACAGTTTTGGAGAGCAGATACCACAACAAGATCACTCCTAACATACAGCCCCAGACACACCACCGAGCACTCCTCGCATCGCCAGAAACAAAGCCTGACCTCGCCCTGCAGGGCCACCTTCTGCTCGGCTGCCAACAGAGCAATCAAAGACTTGAAGCAGACACATTCCTTCCTTTGGGAAGGTGAAGTACAACAGTCACCAATCAAACCTTAACAGTTCGTAGTGGTGATCATGTCGTCTCTTATCAAGAGATTTCTAAATTTGATTCGTGGGCACTGGACTTCAAAACCAGTGTTGATAAAAAATAACATACTGCTCTGGTGCCTTCTGTTGGTCTGGAGAAGAAGTGCCCTTTACCTGTAGCCAGGTCGCTTGAGATCTGTGAAAACAATCGCAAAATTGAAGTGTGTGCCCTTCTTCCGTGCTTCCGGGTACACCTCCTTCACCAAACTGGTCAGCTCCTTCAGAGTTGCATCCATCCTAGAGTCAACAAACAACAAACCAAACCAAAAGTGGTTCACGTTCTCAAAGCAGCAACAGAAGTTTTCCAAAGCCCATTTAAGATGGAATTGGCATTTTGCAACTACTTAACCAAACCCTTCCTTGCCTTCCTGTGCTTTCTGCTGATACCTGAAGAAAAGCAGGACTTCAGGTGTTCCAGCTACACAGGGAGCCACGTGTTGGGAATGCCACAATAACACACACTGATCAACACCCGCTTTTCCACGTCTTTCCAGGACTTTTTACACACATTAACACACACAATGAACAACACAGTGTTTCCTTACCTAAGTTGGTATTTATGTTAAAACAGCTTCTTAACTATTAGAGAAAGCACAGGAATAGAAAAAAAACAAGTAACCACGAGCAGTTTTCCACCAGCATTCCGGCCCTGTCGCGTGGCACCCCTCCTCCCCACCCTTCAAGCAGAACAGGGCCCACACAAACTTCAGGACCACACAACCAGGAGGACCTGAGCGGCTCCGGTGCCTGCACTGCACGCCCTGAGCTGGCAGACAGCACCCGCTCCGAGTCCATAAAGCCCACGGAGCAGTGGATGAGAGCTGTGTGCTTCACTGGGGACAGCAGCGGGGCCACCCAGCCACACAACCGCAGACAGCTACACCAGGAGCCCTGACGGGAAGCAGCGCCGGGGCGGCAGCACCGCTCGCTCAGCGGGGCTCCGCACAGCGCGGGCGGAAGGCGCTCACCAGGTGTAGATCTGCAGCTCGCTGGAGGGCACGTTGCCGCGGGAGAACTCGTCCATACGGTGGTGCCGCCCGTTGTTGGTGGTGAAGACGCGGAGCAGCAGCGGACACGTCTGGGGGGAGA
>WBMW01002125.1:935605-1026135 GCA_013396635.1 Penelope pileata | reverse complement strand
CTCGCGATAGCAGCGCGGGGAGGACTGTGCGCATGCGCGTCAGTGTGGCCGGGCGTGAGGGTGGGGAGAGGAGTGCGAGGGGTGGGAAGGGTGGGGAGGGAAAAGTGGTGATTGAGGGCGGGGGCTGCAGCCCAACGCGATGCTCTCTAGGAACCAGTGGGGATCTGAGATAGAGTCCTGGATCCACAGAGGGGAGGTTTAGGTTTGGTGTGAGGAGGAGATTCTTTACTCGAAGGGTGGTGAGGCCCTGGCACAGCTGCCCAGAGAGCTGTGGGTGCCCCATCCCTGGAGGTGCTCGGGGCCAGGCTGGGTGGGCCCTGGGCAGCCTGAGCTGGTGGGGGACAGCCCTCCCACGGCAGAGGTTGGGGCTGGGTGGGCTTTGAGGTCCCTTCCAGACCAAACCATTCTGTGCTGTGAGCAGAGTTTTGCACCCTTCACACCAGTGCAGTGTGGGCTTCCTGCAGCACTCAGCCCTGTGCTCCCTGTGCTGTCAGTCACTGCTGTGTTTTCCAGTGCCTGGAAGAAATTAAACAAGCTACTGATGCTCCGTGGAAAAAGGCACTTCCTTCTGTGTGGAGAAAGGCTTAAACAGATGTGTGATGTAGAGAAATGAATGCTGAACCACTGCAGCTACCGGTAGGCTCAAAAAAATTGGAAAGAGGTAAATTGCATTTGGAATTTAACTTCCCTTAATATCACAGGTTGGAAAGAGCAGGCACATGTGCTTTCCATTTGTGGGCTTTTCCAAGAATAGAGTTTTGTGCTAGGTTAAATTTAAGTCTGATGTTTTGTGTTACACTGTAAGGATGTGAGAGTTGTGTGTGTCTGTTGTGATAACTTAAAGTTATTATTTGTATCAAAATGGGGGGTGTTTGTTTTCAGAGAATTTACGCTTACATTGTCTCATCAACTGCTGTGAATTGACTTCAGGAGTAAAGCAAAAAACCTGTAAAATGATGCCGAAATGCCTGTGTCCACAGGTGCAGGATGAGTAAATAGCAGAACTGGGGAGGTCAGAAGGCAGCCCCAGGGGAGTGCAGCGGGGCCAGCAGCTCGCTGCACACCCAGTGCCCTTTGGAGGATCTCTGAGCACAGGCTCCAAAACCTGTCGGCAACCTGTGCTGGCGATCAACCACCCCCACAGTGTGTGTGTGTATATGTATATTTATATAAATTTCTCTAAAATTTCTGGCATCTCAGTTTGTGCCCATTGCATCTTCTGTCAATGGATGCCATTGAGAAGAGTCTGGCTCTGTCTCCACTCCCTCTCATCAGGCACTTACATGCAGCAATAAGGTCCCCCAAGCTGGCTCCTTCGAGGCTGAGCAGTCCCAGCTCTCTCAGCCTGTCCTTCTGTGACAGATTCATATTTCCAAACACTGTAGATAGATGTTTTCAATGTATTCTTTATTTAAAAGATATTGGGGAGAGGGGAGAGAGTATTCACTGTATTCATCGTAAAGAAGAAAAAGGGTTGTGAGTCCAAACTCTTTTTTTAAAAAAAAAAAACTCTTGCAGTTCACCTCTAATATAACCAACAGCAATTTGTTTAACATGTGGATTTATGGTGCACCTAATACAAGACAAGAGAACCAACAACCTCTTGGAGCTTACCCTCAGCTTTTATTAACTTTCTTTCATGGTAGCCTGGGTAGTACTGTACTGGTTTTGATCTGTCTTAAGTTATAGCATGTCATCATTTTGTTAACAAAGGGAATGACTCAGCCTTGCCATCATTTGTAGGATTTGATTTCCCAGGCAACGATGCAGTTTATTACAGAGGTAAAATTAATTATATCTGCCCTGTTAATGTATGCTTTGGGCTCAGTATGTGAACCACCATTTTCAAAACAAAGGGATTTATGCCTAGGATCAGGTATCATAAAAGAACAGCTGTAACAAATAAAGCACAGTTCTGTTCCGAATCTAAGTGGTTCCTTCTGGTAGAACTTTTTGAATGCATTATTCATGTGAAAAATGACCTTGCGTTTAAGAAAATTCTAGCATGACTTAATTTATTATTTGTGAGCTGCATTAACAACCACAATTTATTTTGAGTCTAAAATTTCAGATTCTTAAGCGTTTGGAAGAGAAAGTCGGAAATTATTTGGAAATGAACGTGCGGTGACGTGCTCTGTGGGCTGGCACGCAGCGTGCGGGCTGTGCTGGAGGCAGCGCTCTCGGGCTGGACAACGCGCGGCAAAGGCGTCCCCGCAAGGTTAGGCTGAGCCCCACAAGTGCCTGGGTTGGTCTGGCAGCTCCCTGTTGCCTGTCCTTACCCTCAGTCATGTGACTTCTTCTTTCCTTCCTTCTGCCAGGTGTGTCCCTTACTAGATGCTTCCAAGAATAAGTTAAATTCCCTGATTTAAGAGAAAATTATCCAGTTGGGAGCTACCTTTATGTCTTTGTACTGCCTTTGACGTGTTCTGAGCAGAATCCGTGGTTGCTAGACCTAGTGCAAGGTGAGTGGTGGAAGTGTGTGCCCAGGTGCAACTGGGAGAGGGAGGGAGAGAACAGGAATGGAATAGGGTCTGTCCCGTTAGTGGCAGTGAGATGGTCAATTGCTTCACCCACTCTTTGCATTTTCGTAGATTCTGAGTGGTGAGGGATTCCCCCTGCTTCTCAGGGATGGTGTGTTCTGTGCAAACCTACCCTGGTATGTGCTGAAAGAAGGTGAAAGCTTTTCGCTGAGATCGTGAGATGGAGTGAGACTCCATCCAAGCCCATCTCTAGCCTGCGTGGTTGTAAAGGAGATGGCCAAAATACAAGTCAAACGTTTTCAGATATGAATGTCTGGAGAACTGAAACAAGTGGTTTCAGAAGTGTGAATTTCCTCTTCAAGAATTGTTGACGTACTTTCCCGTTGAAGTGGTCATTTAAATAGTGAACTTTAATTGTTTCCTGGGACACCTCAGAAAGGCATGAATGAGATCACGTGTCGGCGCCATTAGGGCATGGGCCGGGGCAAACCTGCTGCGGCCATTTAGAGCAGGGAGGTGTAGGTCAAGCAGCCCACTGGCCAGTGGAACAGGTACTGTAATTTTTAATTGAAAGGGGAAAAACAAAAGAAGCAAGCTGATGTTCTGTGGCTTAAAAACTCGTAGGTACAACAGAGAAGATGGAAGTTAATGGAAAGCGTCCTTGAAAAAATACAGAAAGGAGTGGCACAGATGGGCCTGGAAAATCAACACAAAGTGTAAATTTCACAGCTACTGTAAATGTTGTAGCAGATGACCAGAACAGGGAGCTCTGAACGCTTCCCACCTGTGAGTATATTGCATTTCAGTTCAAAGGAGCTGCATTAGCCCCACCGTTTGCAGCATGTCATGCTCATGTTCCCAGGGCTCCCATGGTTTATGGTCTGGATTCGTGGGTTCCTGCTAACCTCAACTACACAGCGCTCCTTAGTTCTGCTTGGTTTTGTGCGTGTCCAGAAAAGCTTGTTTGATAAAGGACTTGGCCTTTGTCTTAATTGTGAAAGTTCAGTTAGCGTGTTTTGGCAAGAGCACGATCATCTTTTGACCATCTTTGCAGTCAACCTGGAGAGCAAATGCTCAAATGTGGTGGAGCTTCTACTGCAGACAGGCGTTAACTGCTGGTGGAAGAGCACCACTGTGCTTTCTTTGCACGTATGATTGCTGGTATTTCCCACATCTTGTGTCATGGTAACATCACAGGAACACTTTATATTCATAGTGCTCTGTGTGCATTAGATTCCATTACAATGTTAATTTCCTGCCTTTTGTACCAAAGTTGTTGTAGATTTCAAACAGCCATTAGTGCTGCTAGAAAATAATTCCATTTTCATTAAAGCTTTGCTTGAATAAGATGTTCGCTGTCCTGTTTAGAATTGAGATGATCTGGGATATAAAACTGTAACTGATGGGATTTGTGGTCCTGTTCAACTTGCATGGACCGTGGGAAGGGGGATGAGTCAGCGTGGGCTCACACAGCAGCCCTGTGCAGACTGCCCTGCTGCCAGACAGCTCAGCGCTCGAGTGCATTCAGGTCGCGGATGAGGTGTAGCTGTTTCACACCCTTGAGGAAAAGGAAAGCCAAGGAAGTTGAGAGAGTTTGAAGCTGTGGTGCAATCTGTGTTGGCCAAGAGTGCGTAAATGCCATTGGCCACGTAGTTCAGGAGTGCTCCAGGATCCCCAACCCACACTGACCTCATACATGCCAGCGTTTGTCAGTAATGCTGGTGCTATGTGGGTGTGATTTGGATGGGAGTCTTCATCCAACCTTTGAAAATGGCAGCCCGACCTCAGATTTTCACATTAGCTGTCAGCTGGGGAAATGTTCAAAAAAAGGGATTGTTACAAGCACTGTGGTGTGCTCGGGTGTAAGTGCTGGTGGCAGCTGCAGCTCCCAAAATGACAAGAGTTGCCCCTTCATTTCAGTGATTATTTTCTGCTGAATAAAAATCAAGGTGAAGATCCTTATGTGCGTGTCCTTTTGTGGTCTGGATCCATCATATCTGAAAAGTCAGGCAAAGCTTTGTGGTAGAGGTCAAGCTTAATTATTTCTCCCTGTTAGTGAAATGCAGCTTTCTGTAAAGTTTGGGCAAAGTTACTCCACAGAAAACTGCCTCAAGGAGCAGCTGCAGGCAGTATGTGCTTCCTAGGGAGCGAGGAACAGCCATCCAATGTCAGCATGCAGCCATGAGTCTTTTATTAAANAAAAAAAAAAAAAGAGTGCTACACAGCAGGGAAACCTCTCTGCAGCCCAAGGATGCCTGTGGCGGGGGTTAGTTGTGCCAGTAGTGTGGTGTTAGGAAGTGTTTAACTCCTGTCGTAAGCGCAGTGTGAGAAGATGCACAGGAAAGGGATGATCACCAATGGAATCACCAATGGACCATTGGCCAGGTGCTGCTTTCAGCCGCTGCGTTAGAAACAATCTGCAGAGCCAGCTCTGTGGGGTGTGAATCAGCTTGCTGGGAACCTGCTGTAGGGAACCTGCTTTAGCAGGGGGTTGGAGTAGGTGATCTCCAGAGGTCCCTTCCAACCTCCATGATTCTGTGATTATTATGTGGGAGTTTGAGGTAGAAGACCTGCGGGAAAGGGCTGCTAGTTCATGACACGTAAAAGGATGCTGTCACTGCGTACCTAAAGCATGCAGACACCCTGAGGCAGGACACTTGGCTGCCTGGGAGGAATCTGTGTTTCTGTATAGATTACATAAATGCTTTTTTCTTTCTCTGTGAAGCCGTCAGAAGGACCACAAGTTGACAAAGAGGCTCTGGAGGTGGTTCACCGTTACACCTTATTGCAAAGCTGTCCTTTAACTGCTCGGTGACAGCAGCCTGCTCAGCCTGCAGGGCCCTGGCACGCTGCGGGGAGGTGGGCGCTGCCTCAGAGGCAGAGCCACATGGCACCCTGCAGACTAGCTGCCCTGTGCTCACTGGTGTGAGACCCTGCTCGTGGTGCTGCCAAACGGTACCGCTCTGCCCTTTGGATTGAACAGTTCCAGATCAGGTGCTTCCTGAAAGAGCAGCCTCGGGATGCTTTTTATTCAGTTTCAGAATAAAATGATTCCAAGAATAATATTAGGCAGATTCAAGCTATCACATTTCTATTATTTTTTTGTTCCTTTTCAATTCCTGCAGCTGTCTGTCTGAAAACCTGCAGCATCCGCGTGCTTTTGAGACACACGCAGCATTCCCCTGCCCTGTGACAGGCGTGGGAACGCCGGGCTCTGAGTGCTCAGGGCACAGAGCCCAGCACAGGGAGGGACGCGGGATGCGATCCTGCCCGTGGTCCTGAGCAGGTGGGAGAGCACTTCTGCAGCACTTCAGGCCAAGCTGGAGTGTTTGCAGTCTGAATCAGCAACAGATTGCGCTTTACACAAGAGAGGCCCTGCAAAAATGGTAACGACTGCTTGAATTTCACCTGAAAGGGAAGAGAGCAAAGTCAAACTTGAAACTGTCAGCAGAGGAAGACAGAATTTGGTTTCACATAATGAAAAAGTCGGTCCTGTTCTGTCACGTGGAGTTATTTTCTCCTCTGAGCAGCTATGCGTTAAGGTGTGATGGTGTGATGCACTAAGCGTTCCATTGATTTTTCCTGGCGGGGCAGTAGGCTCAGTTACAAAATATAAAATTAAGGAAGAAGTGTTGCCAGAATCTAAACCTGTATTTCATTACAACGTGTTGTCATTTCACTATAAAACACATCTGCTGCAATGTTCCAGAAATTGTAGGCGCACAATAGAGTAATAAACTGATTTTATAACTTGGGTAATACTCTGCCATAGACTTGTTTCCCCCCCTACTGTTTGTGTTAGATTACCTCAGTACAGAAATGTTCGTGCACTGTGAGGAGGAAGTGGGTTGGCACTGCAATAAGGGGAGATGTTTAAAATGGCGTATGAGATGTGTCCTGTAGAGAGAGATGTGTCCTGTAGAGAGAGATGTGTCCTGTAGAGAGAGATGTGTCCTGTAGAGAGAGATGTGTCCTGTAGAGAGGGCAGCCAGCAGCAGCCCGTGTTGGGCTGTGGCTCACTGCAGGCAGTTGGCCTGGCAGCACGGGCCCCTTCTTCTGCCCCGCTGTAGCTGTATGTCCCAGTGCCACTCCTGGTGGCAGTGGTGGGAAACCCAGCGTAAAGGCTTCTGGAAACACCGATGCTGTCTGAGCAGGGTGGCAGCACCGCCCCCAAGCAGCCCTGGGACAAAGCCAGCACGTCCCCTCGCAGCACCATCATCTGGCAGAGATGCCCTTAATGTTGTCTTCCACGTTTCCTGCGCAGACAAATCCCTTCCCTCGCCGTTTCCTGGATTAATGTGATCCCATCCTTAAACAAGACACAAAGAAGTCTGAGGAGGAGGTGGCACCTACATGGGATAGACGTGGTCCTGCTCGTACATTGGTGGGACCATTTCTGCAAACAAGCATTAACAGGTGAGCTTGGTGGTTATTCCAGCACCTTCCCCCAAGTATCTGTTCTCCTCCCTTCTCATGGAAGAGTAGTACTAAGAGTCGAGATTTTTTCTTTTAAAGCAGAAAATTCCAAGAGACCTGTGTATATCTATGCACATACATTTTATTTACAGGTCCCTGGGTATGCTGCTCTTCAGCTTGTCACACATCTCTGCGAGCTTCCACTCTGTGGCGTGCACAGTTCCTACTGACAACAGCAGAAGGTTAAAGGTGAATCCCACACACCCAGAACAGACATTTCCTTCTCTTTTCTGCTCCAGGATCAGGTCTTAGCACTGAGAAACTCCCTGGGTCTGTGGCACGTCACGCCAATTCTTTAATGACAATGCATTAATGACAGCGATAAACAAATTCTCTCCTCAGGTCACGGCCACAGCAGCAGCCGTGTTTTATTAGGCTTTGTCCTGGGGCTCCCAGAACTGTGCAGAAAGTGGATGAGAGCAGTGCCATATCCTTCATAACAGAGGGCGATGTCGTGTTACCTGTTGCTTGTCCTGCTTCCAGAAACACTGCAATAAAGAGTTGAGTGAAACTTTTCTCCAAAATAAGAAGTTCCATGTGGCAAGCCTTGTTGAGCGTAAAGCAAAGCTCCGGCACCCTGAGACAGCCCATCTGCAGCTCAGAAATACCTTCTGTGGCTGAGCGTGCAGGCCAGAAAACACAACTCTGTCACCCTTTTTTTGCTATTTAAGACCAAAGTGTTCTGGCTGCTGTAAATTACCTGCAACATTTTTAATGTAAAACTGAATTCCTCTCTGAATGCTATATTGTGTGTATTGCAATATCAATTAACTTGATTTTTTTTTTTTTTTAAGAAAGGAAATATCCATCACTTGGAATTTACAATATGTGAAGTTTGAGCCTGGAATGAATTCTGACAGCTCGGTTGCCGTAAGCCCCTCCGAGACACAGCACTTAGTGGAAACACTGACATAATCCTAACGATAGCGGTGGGAGCGGTGCCAGTAAACCAGAGCGTCCCGGAGGCATAACGTAAGGCAGAACCCCGTCGGCTCCCACATCACCATTTCTTTGAAAGAAAACTTCGTAGAAAACTTATGCATGCCTGTTCCTTTGACTGAGAAGGAGCAATCTCTTTACACACCAGTGACTGTTGACATTAGTTGTATTGTATTACATTTTGCACGCGGCAAAAGGTGGTGGGGCAACTCCCCCCCTCTGGAAGCCAAAGGTGTGTGCTGCGGGCGGGGTGCAGGTAGGGGAAGTGACCGGCAGTGCACGTCTCGCTGTTCCTGTTGCACTGCTGCTGGTGCAGCCCCTGCCCGCTCTCTGGGCTGTGCTGGTTGTGATGAGCTCTCCACAGACTTGTTCACATGCAGCGGCTCAGCACGGGCTGCACAGTTCAGTTGTTTACGATAATTTTGCTGATCTTGCCTGGAATGGGCACAGAAGGGTTCGGGCGCACAGCTCCGTGGGCACAGCAGTGGGCCAGAGGCTATGGTGAGAAAGGGCATCCTCAGGGGTGGGGCGGGAGCCTGACAGAGACATCTGCCCCTGAGCTGTGCAGTGTGACGTTCTGTGTGACAGGCAGGGGCATTCCAGACTGCTGCGTGCTGTGCTCTTCTTTGTTTTCACAGATGTATGTGAAAGCACAATGCTCAAAAAAGTGCCTCGCTGAGTGGCTGGGGGAAATTCTTGCAAATGAAGAAAGGAGGAGGAAAGCAAGCAGCTATTTAAAAATAAATGGATTAGAAAAAAAAGACCTTAGCTTGACTGTACTTTGCAGTCAGCTTTATGCTTTGTTGTCCCTGCTACAAAGCTAAGAACGATTCACATCCATTTATATAAAACTTGAGGACATAGGGGGGCAATGGAACGACTCTTCTGCACCTCTCACATTAGAGTTGTACAAGATTAAATGATAAAATATGTTCTGGTGTTTTGTTTGGGCTTGAGGAAAGCAAAGGCATAACAATTACCAGCTGACACACCAATTTAATGCAGCGTTCAGATTTTTTGAAAGACCAGTATGACTTAATGCAACCCTTAAAAAAGAGATATCAGAATTTTCAATGAAACAAATAGAAGAGTTACCATAGATGAAAGGAGGAGAAACTCTCAAACACAAGAACTGCAAAATTTCTGTTGCTAGAGATACAGACGGATTTACTGACTGCTAGAGACCAACAATTAGGTAAGCATGATGTTTTGAAAACATAAAAGTGAAATATTAAGAACATAGGGCACAGTTATTGCTTGGTTCTTATGTTCATGTTCTACTGTGTGAGCCAAATGTTAAAATGCTGTTAAAATGCAGCAGCTCTGCTGCTGATTCCTCGTTTCAGACTTGGGTCTGTCTTCATCCAGAGCAGCGTGGAGCTGCTGGCCAAGTGTGCTCCAGCCAGCAACAGGAAGGAGGTTTGGGAAGGATTTTAGCCAAGTCCCAAGCTGAAATGATAAACTGTAGATGTTATGAATTGGTTTCTGATTAGAAACCATGAAGACTGTCAGAATGAGAAATTCACAAGCGTTGATCCATCTTGGGCTGCCAATGAAGCAGGAAGATTTGTGTATTCGTGTTAGTACATCTCATAGCTCTTCTGTGAACCACAGCCAGTGGATGCAAGTGATTTGCCGTGAGAAGACATTACATATTTCTCGTGATTTTATGTTTACACGTTGGATGAACTCTGGTCGGTCCTGCAGAAGTTCTTGCTCCATCTGGCACTCAGGGATACCTTGACCCAGGTGAACACTTGAGTTGGTAACTGATGGGCTCAGCAATAGAAGGCCTCTGAGAATGGGCTGTGCCCCTGGTTCTGGGGGTGCTGAAGTGTATCTTCCTTTGGCTCTCTACAGTCGTACAGCTCCTTCCTCACCACACACATGGGATGCTGACAGCTGACCTGCGGGAGATTTCACATTTTCTTGCGGCTGCTTGAACAAGTCCTGGTTCCCTGCTGGGGGTGCAGTCCCACAGTCCCAGTCACTGGGACCGGGGTTGTGCTGGCCGTATCAGAGACTTGCTGGCAGGGATCACAGATGGCAAAAGGTGCTCAAAAGCTGCTGGTAGGTTTGGAAGGTGTCAGGTGGAAGCATTGTTGGTCCCACCCGTGTGTCACTGAGTGAGCAAAGCAAAGCTGCAGGGATGCTGCTGAAATGTGGGACGTTCCCCTTTTGTACAGGCTGTTTCCTAGCCCAGCCAGGAGCAAAGACAAAGCTATCAAGCAATTGATAACAGCAATGCTACTTTTTACTAATACCATAGTTTCAAAGGAAGACTCCCAGAAAAGATGGATCCTGCTTTCCTGGCTATAAAAATAACATGTTTAATGCAAAGCCACCTTTATTTACTGTCAAATAATGAACAATCCCTCTGAGCTTTTAGGGAGATGCGTGCCCGTCTCTTCCTGGCAGATATGAGAACCTCCTCTTGCACAGCACAGCAGAGCAG
This sequence comes from Penelope pileata, assembly GCA_013396635.1. Taxonomy (NCBI): domain Eukaryota; kingdom Metazoa; phylum Chordata; class Aves; order Galliformes; family Cracidae; genus Penelope; species Penelope pileata. The sequence continues at coordinate 1,015,785 of WBMW01002125.1, read as the reverse complement.
GGCACTGCAGACACGGTGCCAGCAGGATCCATGTGCTGCGGCCATCGGAGCTGCCCTGGGAACCTGCAAAGGCCAAGTGTGCTCCTGCCACACCAGAACAGTGCTGGGGACAAACTGGGATGGAAAACTGCCCTCGCTGAACAGATCGCTCAGCTGCTGTGTTGTCCTCATTAAAGCAAGTAGCACGGTTTCTGCTCCTGAAATTATTTTGTGTTTCCCTGAAGGATTCTTAAAATATCTGTAACACAAAGCATAAAGGAAAAACCACTGGAATTTGGTCCTGCTGAGGATAGGGTAACAATATGGAGGATATGAGGCAAGGTACCGTGTCATTTTGCTTTACTGGTGCTTGTAACTTGCATCTCATCAGCCTCAAGGCCTCTGCTGGTAATATTTCCTTCTTCTAAGAATAGAGCCCAGAAGTATTTTAAGAATTCTAGTTGTCGTGCAATTAATAGCGTAACGCTTTGTTCTGAGTAACAAGATTTGCTTGTTTTGAGTACTAACAGTATTTTGCATGTAAAATAAGAGGGGCAATGGGGAAGGTTTTATTGCCAGTACTTTTCCTTACAGGGGGATGAATCACTTACATTCTTGGCAACCAAGCTCAAGTTCACAAGAATGCTCAGTTTGATCAACTTCCTTCAAAATACAAAGCTCAAAGAGGAAAATAGAGAGAAAGAAACTTGGATGGGTTTGTGTGCAGAAGACATTACAAGATGGACATCCAAGCAGGAAGACAATAAATCTAGTGTACAAATTGTTTTGCTCAAGCAAATCACTGACTTGCTGCTAAAGGAGGGTCCAGACTAAAATACAAGAATAATACTGGAAGGAAAAAAAAAAAAAAAGGAGGAAAAGAGCCAGGGAAAAGAAAGAAAACCCTGCCACTCTGGCAGACATGGCGGATGTTGTGTCAAACATTAGTTTATTTGCTAACAAAACAATGTGATTTGTCAAGAAAAATTGCCAGCCTTCCCTTCAGAGTGGAAGATTGTGCTGAGAAATGAAATAGGAGAATACAATGAATTTAATTTAGGTGTGAAGAAACTGCCCACTGTCAGGCTGCGGTTTCATGCGACAAAGGCTGGGGATGAAGTGGCACTTTCTGGCAGTAGCGCAGGGTTCACCGAGCTGTCCCCGCTGGTCAGGGAACCCTGCTGAAGAGGTGATGGCACTGGAAGTCATGGAATCATGGAGTGTCCTGACTTGGAAGGAACCCGCAAGAATTATTGAGTCCACACAGGAACATCCAAAATCCAAACCCTGTGTCTGAGAGCACTGTCCAAATGCTCCATGAATTCCAGCAGCTTGGGGCCGTGCCCACTGCCCTGGGCAGCCTGTTCCATGCCCACCACCCTCTTGTGAAGAACCTTTTCCTAACCCCCACCTGACCCTCCCCTGACACAGCTCCATGCCGTTCCCTCGGGCCCTGTCACTGTCACCAGAGAGCAGAGCTCAGCGCTGCCCCTCCGCTCCCCTTGTGAGGAAGCTGTAGGCCGCCATGAGGCCTCCCCTCAGCCTCCTCTGCTCTGGGCTGAGCAAACCCAGGGGCCTCAGCTGCTCCTCACACCTCTTGCCCTCCAGACCCTTCTCCATGTTCAGAGCCCTTCAGATGGTCCCTTCTGTTTCTATTCTAGTGGATTGTTTTTCAGCTGAATGGGTTCCCTGGTCTGGTTGCCCATTTGCCCATGTCACTGTGTGAGATACTCAAGTGGCAGTGGGGGGGTCAAGAGAGTGGAGAGCATTGGGGAAGGAGCTGGCGAGGCATCCCTGTGCCACCCCACCAGCACCTGTCTGTGACACGTTTGTCCCCACTGCTCACTTCTGTGTGTGCTGAGTGAGCCGGAACGTTGGGAAAAATAACTGGGGAAGGACGAGAAGGTTGTTGCCCAGGAGGGCTGAGCCAGGCCACAAACTGGAACTCGAAGCATGACCCCAGAGTGCAGTAATGCCAGCCTGTAACAACCTGCACATCACAGAATTGCTGCTGCGTGTCTTTGGGACCAGTTTCCATGCACTGTCTGCTGCTGTCGTGCTCTGCAGTGCCCACGCAGTAAACCCGGCGCTTCCTCTCTGATTCTGTATTCTGGCATGCTGCTTGCATGCTGCAAATCCCACACTTTGGGGACACCGTGAATGTGCCGTGTATTCACCAAGCAACTGCACAGGGCAAGAGCGGTGCTTCCTGGTCTGGTTTCCTGCACATGTGTTGGACAATAAGTCAGTACGGGTCCTTGGGGTGTGTCCAGGTTTTCCAAATGTGCAGCCTTCCCATTCAAGCTACAGTACAATCCTCAAAAATCTACACAGGCACTTTCTTTTCTGGATCAGAAAAAGAAAACCCTGAGAAAACCAAGTGAGAAAGCTCCAAGTGAGAGCCTCAAACACAATGTGAAGCACGAGCCCAAGCTGCCTAGGAGAAATGCCAGGAATCTCCCGCACTGGAGTTTTTAAGACTGGACAAAAATTTGCCAGAGTGAAGGGGGACAGCCTAAAGCAGATCGTTCCCAGCCTTACATTCCTGTGATTCTCTGTAAGGAAGGACTGGTTTGACTCTCCCCTGGCACGAGGAGCGGCACGCACAGTCTGTTCCCTGCTCTGCATCCTGCTCGCCTTCACCAGCCTCGTGCTGGGACCAGCACAGAACCCGGGCAGGCACCACGCTCAGCCCCACAGGGCCAGGCACTGGGAGAAGGGGATCTGCGTGCAGGGAGCCCATGCACTCAGGCATGAGGGAATTTGTGGGCGTAATGGTGTTCTCCCATAGTAATGCAGAGCGAGGCTGAAGTGGGATGCAGGGTTTTGTCTTTGGTGTTTTTTCTTGTTGGGTTGTGTTGGTTGTGTCGTTTTTTGTTTTTGGTTTTTCTTTTTCCAGGATTAAAATAGGCAGGAGAAGAGTCACTTGTTGTTTGGGGGAAAAGGAAAGCAGTTGCTGTCAAAACGTTTCACCGACTTGGCAGGACGGCCAAGCTGGCCCTGCCTGCAGCGCACACGGACTTCAAAGCGCTTATCTTGAATAAGGATTAGCGGGAGCCAGATCGCTGCTTCCTACACGCATTCAGCTGAGGGTAAATGATACGCAAGCCAATACCCAAAGGGTGTGTTTTCCTTCTGAAGCCAGCCATGTTGCCAGCACCTCTGTTGGCAGGTTTGTGGGATTGATCTTGTCCAGCAGTGTACACCCAGAGGGAGCACAGTTCCGACCCAGCTGCTTGCAAGCAATCGCTGCAGGAGCGCTGCTCCACAGCGGGACCGCACCGACACAACGGGCCAGGCCCCGCTCCAGCAGGGGTGTGTGGTTCTCAAACAGGATGCAGGCTGAATAACCCTCCATTCCTGAAGAGGGTGGTCCCTGAAGGTCAGGGCTGCCTTCAATGGGGTGACGGTGTGAGAGGAAACTGCCTCAGAGGGTGCTTTCAGAATGCACAGACTGTGAATAAATTCAGCTTGTTGTACTCTGGGTTCCCAAGAGTTAGTCATCAAATACGTGAATAGGAGAATAAGGTTAGGAAAAGAACACTTCTCCCACTGAACTTCCATTCCAGGGTGAATGGGGTCCCTCCTCCCGCTCCCTTAACTACAGACAAAGGGCTTTCCAGCCCGTGTAGGAATTCTCTTTGCTGCCTACAAGGAACGTGTGGATGTAGGTGACACAAACCTGGGTAGCGCCCAGCTCCCACAGTCACAGACTGAGGTGGGAAGGGACCTCTGGGGATGAGGTAGACCAAAGCCCTGCTCAGGCAGGCTCAGCTAGACATGGTCCAAGACATGTCCAGTTGGGTTTTGAAGATCTCCACAGATGGAGACAGCAGCCTCTTTGGGCAGCCCCGTCCAGCTCTGCATGGACCTGTGGTGACCAGAGACCTGATGTCACCATCAGTCACTTTGGAACCTTTTGTCTTCGTGGTAAATTATCAGATAAAAGTAGAGTAGATACTCGCTCACTGACTCTGGCTCTGGTGAGTCTGAGTATTAAGATGTGGGCCAAGGCTGATCCAAACTTTGCTCAGTTGCTAAATTATGAAAAAAACAGTCGAAGAGAATGTTAGGTGCTACATGGGATTAATGCATTGTGGCCCTTTGAGACCCTCCTTGGCTCAGGACAGAACTGACCATTTCTCCAGTCAACATTCTGCTTAACTTAGTGGAAGGAGGCCCAAGGGTCTTTGAACCTGTCACAGCGATAAACCCAGAAAAAAATGACAGAGATGTTTCATCCTTTCAGACACAAAGAGTTTTCTGAGAGTATTTGTCCCTTAAGGCTCCAGCACGTGATGGGACAGATGGGGTCATGCTTTCTAGTCCCATGCTTCCACACCAGTGCTTTGCCCTGACCGTCACCGTTACCAGGGCATCTTTTCAGTCCTGGGAGATCTTATCTGAAATCTGAGGCACATGTAGGCTATCTGAAGCAGTCATACATTGCTCAAGCTAAAGTCACTGAAATGTTTCAATTAGCGAACAAACACAGTCTGTCACTTTCCTCTGTGTGACGCACAGAAATCTGTCTGCTTCCTCCCAGAGCACAGGACGGCGCGTCTAAGCCACCGGCCACTATAATTATGACGGGATAAGCTTTTATATGGCACTGTAAAGGTGAACTGGGTGCTCTGCAAATTCACAAACACTAATCTCATTCCCAAAGAATTCAGAGTCAAACATGGTCAAGAAAAAAAAGATGAAGCAGTTGTCCTGAGAGAAAAAATAGATCCTGCGGAGACCAAGAACCGCCGGGGCTGAGGCTGAAGGACGGAGCTGAGCGGGGAGGGGACAGGGGCTGAGTGCCTGGAAGCCACTCAGAAACACTGGGGGCTCTTCTCCAATCTGCCGTGGCCCTCATGGATGATCTTTAGCAATCAAGGGGTCGACCCGTGTATAAGCTCTCCTCCCTGTAAAATCCATATTCAGTGTGCACACATGCAGCTACCAAAATAAACATGGGCTACAAGAGGAGGGGCTGGGAGGAGCCCGGAGGTGTTGTGGCAAGAGAGCATGGGAGGCCCTCAGGAAGCAAGGGAGGGGAACAGGGGAAGAGGAAACTCCAAAGGAGAGAATGGTCCTCCTGAGTGAGGAGACAGGAAGCCAATGAAAGGATTAAGAAATGAGATGGTGTCCTTAAAGCGTGGGGAGAAGAGTGTTAATTAACAACCTTTTAGTTAGGCTAAAGGGAGCACAGGAGAGCCTGCGGTGTGAGTGCGTGCTAATCACAGCAGCTGGAGCATGGGCAGGGCATGGAGAAGAATTGGAGAGACGGTGAGAGAAAAGCAAGGGCCACTTCAAGAAGAAAAAGACTGAGACAGAAATGAAAAGCTTCAGATTAGACCTTGACTGAGAGCTTGGTTATGTGAAAGAAAAGAAAACATTCCTCCCAAAGCTGGAGGAAGTACTGAAAGCAGATTTAGCAAGAAATTATATTTGATTTAAAAAAAAAAAAAAAAAGCATTTGAGGCAGAATGAATAGGTAATAGCAGCAAGGACTTCAGAAGAAGAAATGAGTACAAAGAGCATGGAGAGTTGTAACAGTAAATACCTGAATTCACAGTACCTGGAGCAAGGCATGGCCGGGGCACCGGGAAGATCTGTAGTCATGGTGATAGAGCAGCCAGGGCCACTTGAGGTATGTTTCACGCTGTGGTGCGATGCTGCTTGAAAACCATTTGTTGCAAATTGTGTGTCTCTCTATTCACTTTGATTTACAGTGTAATAATACCACTATTTTTGTGATTGTGATATCCCAAGATTCACAGAAGACTCTACTTGTTTAGTTACAGTCAGGCAACTCGTGATTCTCATCCCAACCAAATTCTGTATTTTAATTATTTGCAAAATCACTTCTTATGCACCCCGCAGTTTTAGTGACTGGTGATGAATAAAACTACCCGTGGCATTCAGAATCTTTTTCTTTAATCATAGACTTCAGATTTTATGAGCTCTTAACACAGTAGGCAAAGGTAACAGAAAGCAGAGACTGAAAGAAAATAGCAAAAATGTGTACGTCCAGGATTGCTGCAGAGCTTTTTAGCCAAGCAAGTGTGTACTCCTGAAGGGAGCTAAAAGCAGCGGCTGGTGTGGGAAGAGAGTTCCAAATAGCCGTAGCTGAAAGGCGGTGTGGAAGAGCAGGAGACAAGCGGTGATAATGACAGCCATCCAACAGGAGCATGCAGCTGTGAAGCATTTTTCGAGTCTTTCAGTCTGGGTACTGTTTTCAAGCCGCACTGCTCTCTGATGATATTCTAGTAGAGCATTACGGACTGCTGGGGATTTTTCACAGTCTCCTGTGCAGAAGTCACACAGAATTTCCCCACAAACAGCATTTTAGGGGCTGTAATCCTGGACCCGATTTCCATAAAACTTTATTTTTAAAATGGACGTGGCAGATACGGATGTCAAGACTCAACATGTAATTTTATGTTCCTAATGCAAGGGCAGGCTATGGAGATGTTACCCCCACCCGTCCATCCTGGCTGTGATTATACTGATCTGTAGGGTTCAAGCCAAGCCATTTTATTCCTGCAAGTCACTGATCTCACAGACAACAGTAAATACCTTTTCTGAATTTTCTGCTGTCCTTCTTTGCTGATAAAGATATGTAAACAAGCACAAAGCACACAGGACCTCAGCTCCCAGAGTACACAGAGGTGTGACTATTGCTTTGCTTCTGCTCGGTATCTTTCTCTCACCCCCAAGAAAATACGTGAGGTTTGTTGGCTGGAGTTTCATGCACTGCTTTGAGATGCCTTGACGAGTTGTGTGTCACTTCAGTTCCTTCCTGCAGGCAATCCAAACAGGTGAGGCTGCCTCTGGAGCCCATGCAGACTACGGAGCGATCACAACTGCACCAGAGAACTGCTCAGCTCCCAGTCCCCATCCTGCAGAGCCACAAACGTGGTGGCTGAGCACTGGGCTCAGCAGTGGCTCTGAGAACTTGCCACTGCTGCTGGCAGAGCTGGAGCAGGAGCACTGTGCTCTGGGCTTACGGCAGCACAGGGCTGTGACAGGTACACCAACGCAAGGCCAGCTCCCTTGGCACGATCGCCACAAAAAGCCAATTTATTTAGGATAATGAGACACAGCACTCGGCTTACAGCACAACTGGATAATGACTGTGTGTCAAAGAGAGGCAAGGAGGACTGGAACTGCTGCAGGCTGCCTGGGACAAGACCTAAGTCTTACAGATTTCCCCTAGAGCTTTGTGTCCAGGCAACAGCCTGCAACCCGGAGACTGGACAACCCCTCTCACTCCTCGTGCTTGGCATCCCTTCCTCACTTGTTTACTGACAGCATGATCTAGCGACTGCTCCCAATTCAGGAGATGAGGATTCTGCTTCTGGCTTTGACACTGAACTGCTGCCTTCCATGTGAACACTCACGTAGCCTAGCCATGCTTCTCCTATCATCTTTTCTGTCCATTTTATCTGTAGAGATATAATCTCTGCTCTGAAGAGGTGGTCTCTTGTGGTGTGTTTTTCAAGAGCAATTGGAGCCTTCAAGTGCACCATCACTTACAGCAACATTAATGGATACTTGACCCATGCTTGTCTGCAACATCCTCACTTGGTAGCTGCTCCCCATGTGGTGTGCGGTTGGGTTGTGTTAGCACGGCTTTACTTAACTCATGGTCCCTTCTGTCACCTATTTCCCACGCTCTTTCATACGATAGCAGACTTCATAAAAAACAGAGACACAAACGGCTTTGTTAAAAGCTCACCACTTCTGTCCATAGCTGACCTCTGTGCCTGTTTCCGTTGTGGTCTTATTCAGCATATAGGGAATATACGCGTGCACATCATTCAATCTCTCCTTACAGTTTGACTTTCCTGTGTTAAATTGGCTGTCCTTTTTTCAGTGTGCATTACTGATGTCAGTCTGCAATCTGTCTAGTTCTCTTCCTCTGAACTGTGTGTCTTTTTCTTATCCGTGGTTGTACTTCCATGCCCATCTGTACTATTATTTTAATTATCTTTGAATACACATTAATAGTACTTCTGAACACGTCAGTGCTCATTTTTTTATCTCACCCCTTCCTTTACTCTGTTCTATGTTCAGTTTTCTCTCAGGATTTAATCAGTTGAAATTCTATGCTATTATTATCTTTTCCTTTTGAGCTGATTTAGTCATAATAACAAGGCTTACAGGGAAAGAGCCAAGTCTTGTTGAAAGATCTGATCCAAAGCTCATTACCATGGTCACTATTTTTCTGATAATCTTCCAACCATACTTCCCTGCTTCTGTAGACTCTTGCAGATCTGATAACATCTTAGAAGAAGAATGCTTTCCTCTGAGTCCCACATCTAGCCTACAACATGCATAATGTTGGGAGCCTAAAATGTGTTCAAAGGATATCTAATCTGACACTTTCTTGTAGGATGTCCTTTTCTGAAGTATTGCTTTTCCTTCTATTGCTTCTGATAAGGCAGCCTATTAGAAGTGCTAACTTGTGACTCAGTCCTACCCTTTAGCTGGGAGAGAACAATTTATATGTTTGTAGGTTGAGATGCTGGTAATCTAGTTTTAATTTTCAAGGATACTGGACTGACAGTCCTGTTGAAATCCTTGGTTAGTACCTGGATTCTCCCTAGCAACAACTTCACTCTTATCTTAGGACAAGGGGGATCTACATCAGTTTCTAAGAGATGAATGCGGTGAGGCTTTCTGAAAAGGTCTTGGTGTTTTTGCTCTGAGAAGAGTTAGGAGTAATTGTGGTGAAGTGCCTGTGACTCACTCTAGTTTGCAACCAAATGGACGTGGGTCCCTAACTAACCCTGGGGATCTGAGCTGTGCGGCTGTGCGCGTTCCCCCTGCTGTGATGCTGCATCTGCATGGCGTTCTGCTGACAATCTCCCTGTTGGCGAACTGCTGTCGAGGAGGTGCACCTCTGGTGGTGCTTCTGGGAATGTGACACTTAGCTTTACTGAGCAGGCATTAACTACAAGCAGGTAACTAACTGGAAGTTCCCACTTTCAAGAAAGTTTTGTTCACGGTTATTTTGGGCTTCATTTGAGCAGTTTACAGTCTCTGTCACAGGAGTCATGTTTGTCTCTTCTCCCAGGGTCTTATCTAAAAAATCTCAGATTTCCCCTATCTGTGAGCTATTCAGAGGATTAAGCGTGTGCAGTTTTATACTGACATAACTTGTCTGTGTTCTCAGTGAAATGAGACATTATCTTTTCTGCTTTCCAGATTTCATGTTTCCTGTAAAACAAATAAATCACAGGAAAGAGAAGATTTCTTCCCTCATATTCCAAGCTGGTAACAGAAAACAACAAAACACTAGATTCGGGTTAACAGCTGAAAAACATTCCAGACATCCCTTCCTTGATAAACTCACTTGAAAATATGTGCAGTTTCTTACAGAGGTGGCAATCGAAATTCCCTAGCAGTCAATTGTTTTTAAATTGATAGATCAGTCTAATGAAAAAAGCAGTAGAAAGATACTTTAAAAAATAAAAAGTTTTCAGGTGGGTAGAGTTACAAAGGACTTTAATACCCGACCTTCTAAGTAGGTACAGAAAATTATCAGAGGAATGAATAGATTCTAGATTGATGCTAAACTATGCCACTGGGCTTTGAGGCATCAATTTAAAATAATGATTGCTCGCAGAGAGAGCTGTTCATCCAGAGATTTCCTAGTCTTTCAAAGTCGTGGAAATCATTTCCCTTTCCTTACAGACAGGGAAAATGAGGTGCAGAAGCAAAACAGCTTGCTGACAGTCCCAAAGTGTGTGAGTAAATGGAGAAGAGCTGAACTGTGCTACCTTTGGCTCCATGACCTTGCTGCCACTGCCTCCCTCAGCATTGATAGGAAATGTTTTATTAGAGTATCACCCTGTTGAAGCACTGGATCGTCTCTGTATGGTTGCAAAATGCATAGGGGTAGGGGACAATTTATAGTATCCATGGGCTACATGCCTGGCTCATTCCTCCCCGCGTGCCCTGCTGCTGCTTTCCCATCCTGCGCTCCTCCAGGAGCTCCCTGGTCCCCAGCTCTCACCTTTATACTGGCAGCTCTGGGAATTCCTTTGGATTTTCTTCTCCCAGATATTGGAGAAGAAAAATGCCTCGTTTGTTCCCTCAGGGTTCCTTGCAGCTCCCTTGTTTTTTCCTGCTCTTCACCTCCCACACAGGCACTCTGCACAGCTACCCTCATCCTCACCAGATCCAGAGTCCCTCGCTTTCTGCACCCCACTGCACCACACCAGGACTCATGTTCCTCCCACACCTTTTCTTTCTGTCTGAAGGGTGAATCATTCCTGCCTCTGTGGCAGGAAGGGCAAAGCCGTGCTGGAGGTATTGTTACGCTGGGAGAAACTAACAGCTACTGTGCCAGACCTTTGATGAAAAGATAATTACAGGCCAGATTGATGGCTGCTGGATGCCCTCACCAGATGCCAGGGCTTCATGTGTCCTGCATTTCCCCCTTCTCATTTTCTCCAGGATCAGAAGGACACTGCCTATGGATGTCTAAAAACATTTCCTAACATTTTGGAATTGGTTGGCTGTGGCGTTCAAAAGCCATCTGCACTGCATCTGAAGAAAGGAATGTCACCAAGATGACGGTAAGGACTTGAAAAGTTGGTGGACTGATTCCCAAATGGCGAGCACAGCTGGCTGCTGTTGGAGAAATTCCACACGGAGTCACGACATTCCTGCCGCCCTCTCAGGCTCCAGCTGAAGTCAATGATTGACACTCAGCATGGAGCTGGGGGCAGAGAACATAGGAACATGGATCCTTGTGAAATTCAGAGTTTTGAACCCTCTGTATTAGGCCCATAAAGACAGTCTGGGCATCCACAGTGTCTTTCCCAGTGAAGTGAACCTCGGTTCGTGTTTCTTCTGCAAAGCTGAGTCAGTTTCAAAGTAAGATTTGTCCTATTTCACCCATTTTTTGTTGAAATCAAATGTATTTCTGAAGTATTGGCTCTTATATGCTCTACTCCTTTGCCATTCAAAACAAATTCTGTGATAGCTACCATAGACGTAGTCCTGGTCAAAAAAAAAAAAAAAGAGAGAGAGAGAGCTTGTCTAAACTGTCGTTAGAACTTAGTTTGTCACCCACCCAGTTACTGAACAAACAAGCTTGACATTGCCTGCCATGAATGTCACTTCTCACCGCCACTAAACATACACATTTACTCATGGGTTGGGTTGCCTATGCTGTGTTGGACTCACAACGTCTGTTTCTAACTGGTTTAGCATTGGAGATTTGGGAAGAATGATTCCCCAGTACCACTCTACAAACAAAACAGATGTACTAAACAAGAACATTTCAGTGACGTTTACCTAAGTCCATTTTCCTTGCACATTGTTCACTGTGTATCACAGTTGGTTTGGTTCCAGATATGTTGTCTTAGTGAAGGATGTTGCTATCAGCAAGTTCTTCGTGTCTGTCTGCTCACACATACATGTTCACATGTTCACAATGCTTGCATGTGCGTGTGTGTTCCTCTTCTTGGGAAAAAAAGAAAAAAAGACTAGCAGAGAACTAGACATTGCTGATAATCTTGCCTTATCTTTTTAAAGTTTTCTGAATGGATTCAAGGTTTTCCTGACTACCACTGCTGTGTAAAGCAAAAGTTCACCCACCCACATCACAATTATTTGGTTGCTAGGAGTATTTTTAGCAGCATGATTTGGTAGTTCAAAACATAATAATTTAGACAGAGTCACACTGTGGCCCAGCTAACAAGAGAATGGGGAGGGGAGACGCGATTCATGGCATTAGATGTGAGAGAATGGAAGAGAGCTGCACGGAGCTCCTGCCTCCCTCGCTGTCTCAGGTGGGTGGAAGGAGATGAACGTGGAGTCGTGGAGCTGTTTTCCTTCCCACCGTACCCATACAGCGAGGCAGACAGCTGCTCAGGCAAGTCAAGGGCTGGATGCTGTAATCATCACAGATCCAGCACAATCACTCGCTTAAGTGGAGCCATGAATAAACACACTGACCCTTACTCATGGCAGATTATTATCTCATGGTCTAGTCTGTAAACGGATTTGCTCGTACAGACACATTGTATTGTTCGTTTTATGTAGCATCCTTCCCTGCGGCAATGCTTTGTTCTGTAGAACACAGCTGGGGGAAAGACTTGATGGATCCACAGTCATCTTCAAAAACTTACAGAGATCAAATCATGTTTGCACAGTTGTTGTATCATGCTACAACCCAACCAAATTCCGTTTCCTTCGTATTTTCAAGGAACTTGATTTTTAACAGTTCGATTTTCTAAAGGCAGAAACAGTCTGAGGAGTCTCCTCATGTGCCAAATACGGGTACTTTGTGGAAGCAAATGCAACCCATCTCTCTTGTACCTGCTGCTGCCGCTGGGAATTCAAACCCAGCAGCTCTGTGCAAATGCATGAAATTCAGAAAGTGCAGCTGGCTGGAACCAGGAGGTGAAATAATGCAGCTGAGTTTCATTCCCAGGTGGATTGGAATGCTAAAGGAAAACAAACAGCCCTGATGGAGGAAAATAAATGATCTGTTTTACCTAGATTTAAGAATGTGGATGACAACCAAATCTTAGGAGAGAACATATCAGCAGAGAGTAAGCAATTTTTATCTTGATGCTGTTCCTTTAAGCCAGCCTGAACTTTGTTGGGAAAAGGTCTCAAGGCATTGAGCAATCTCTGGTTTGGGCAATCATGTTGCAATGCTTCATCGGTTAAGCACAGCAGTAATTCAGAAAATGAAGCCATGCTGCATCTGTCATATCATTTAGAATTTACTTCAGTATAGCAGGTATTTGAAGATTGCAAAACGAACCACTTTACCCTGCAATATTCTGCCAACACTGGAATCTGCTCTGAACCTAATAGGTTTCTTTAGCTCCCCAGAGCCAGAGGTTTCCTCCTTCCCCCATCCCCTGCAATATATTCCAGTCAATGACACTATTGAAATTCCGACAGTAATTTATATACAGTAACTGCCTGCCCTCAGATGAGACGCTAAACAATTTCTGTGCACCAAGCTGCATTTTTTCTCATGAAATACAGCAGTCTATTTGCAATCACTTCACATTCACCCCCTTCTCCTTCCAGATGTCGTTTTTAAGCACTACTGGCAGTTTGCATGAAGGACGTTAAAAAAAGACGATAAAGCAGCTTAAAGAAATATCCTTAGATAGGACCATCCATAAGTAACACGACTCACAAAAATAGTCCCTGTGGCTTAGAAAAGACTGTCAATGCACCTCCCATCACAGAAAGGCAGTCAAGCGCAGGCTTCTCTTCATGCATGCCCTCAGTCCTGTTGAAGACAGCAGGACTGCTCACACAATTAAGATAACAGTGCATCCTGAGCACTCACAGGACTGCCGTGTCCCCTTCACGCACCGGGACACCTTTCCCTGCCGCACAGAGAGCCTTCGCCATGGGTCAGGCATGGAGCTCCTGCTCCCAGCTTGGCATTGGGGTCTCAAGAATGCTGAAGTTTTCTTTCAGTGCCACAGAGGTTTCTCCCGTGTTAATGATCCAGTGATATACACATTTGTACAGAGGAGGTTACTTTCTCATGTTTTTGATCTGTATTAGCATTCCCTGATCGTTGCTGTCACACGGAGGGGTCCAAACCCAGCCTTCTCACCTCCTTCCCAGATCCCAACATTGCTATAATTTTGGGAGGAGTTGTTTCCAGTTGATTCCAGTCTTTGTTGCAGACTACAGAGATACCCAAAATCAGAATACTCCCACTTCCATGCAAACAGGCTCTGATCCAGGCAGTTCCATCTGTAACGAGCTCAAATATGACCTTTGCATCCAAACATCCCTTGCAGCTTGGGTCTGAATGTTTGGTCCAGATATGAATTCCCTGGCTGTCCTCCTCTGGCACCCCATCACCCCCTCATCTCCTCATTGTTCATGAAAATAAATCCATTAAAATAAGCAACCCCCCCAAAAAAAAGTTGTAATCCTGAAGAAGACCCAATTGGCATTGATGTCAAGTTTTGGGGGTGTGTGGTTTTAAATCAACACAGAAGGGATCATGATAGATTCTCACTGCAGTGTTTTTGATTAAGAAGAGTTTGGGGTGAGCTGACAGACACCGCCTCGGCCCTCCTCACACCTCCCCGCACCGAGGCAGTGCCCTTCCCTCACACCTCAGCCTCCCTCTGCCCCGAAACCCTCGGCCAGCGGAGGGGCTGAGCCCAGCTGGGACAGCACAGCCACCTCACGGTGGGGATAATGATGCCAGCACCCCCTGGAGACCATTTTAGGGGTTTTTTTTGTTTTGTTTTGTCTTTTTTTTTTTTGAGAAAGTTGGGATTGAGTTGGGTCGAAGAACAGGGGGAGAAGATAGCAGAGGAGAAGCTGTTTGCGAGGGGGAAAGCACCACACGGTGCCCGTCAACACAACGAGGGGCGGCAGCGCGGCCGCTACAGCGCTAACGGCCGTTCCCGCCCTGCCGCCCGAGGCCCCTCCCCCCGCTGGTATGTGGCTGGAGGGGCGGGGGGGAGAGATGACGCGGGCCCGCGGTCACGTGACGCGGGAGGAATGCTAACAATGTAGCGAATGTCCCGACTGCGCCCCGCACTCGGCGTCCGAGACGGCCACGGGGACGGGGATGGAGAGCGGCCCGCGCCCTCGGGGCCGCCGCCGCAGCGCTGCGTGACGGAGCGGGAGGCGGGCGGCACCCGAGGAGGTGAGGCAGCGGGACGGGGGGCGGCGGGGCTTCTCCCGAGCCCCGCTGCGGGCGCGTCCCTCCCCGCGGTTCTTCGCTTCTCTGAGGGAAAGTTCGCAGCGGCCCCGCGGAGGGTCCGGGGGGAGCCGGAGGAGGTCCCGCNGCGGAGCGGCCGGGGGGCTCCGGGGGTGCGGGGCGGCGGCGCGGGCCCGGCCCCTCCAAGCGGCGCAACGCGGGGCCCCGCGCGGCGGCCGCTGAAGGTCACGGCCGGAACCAACGCCTCGGGCCCGTCCCATGCACTGCGTGTGGACGCGGACGCCCTCAGCGCAGTGCCCGGGCGCTGCCGTGGGGCTGGGGAGAGGGGCGCGTCCCATGTGCTCACCGGGACGGGCGCAGAGCTACTCCGGTTCTGTGAGCGGGGAGAGGGAATGATTCGGGAGAAGTGCTGGTTCCAGCTCTCCTTGCCGCTTACAGCGTGTTTCCACTTGTACAGGGGAGCGTGGCTGGTAGCACACTGAAATCCCCGACCCCTCTTTCCTGGGGCAGCGTTAGACCCCAGCACAAGGCAGCCAGGCTGTGCTTCCATGCATTCCTGAGCCAGAAGTCCAGCGCAGTGCCAGCACTTGGAGAGGGTGAAGGCAGCTGTGTCAGTGCCAGACTCCCTGCTCCCGCAGCCCCCCTGGTTCCTCCCCGCACTGCGTGTGGAGCTCAGCACTGGGAAGTGGCTCTGCAGCCCCGGGCCCGGGGCTGTGCTCCTGGAGCAGAGCTCAGCTGTAGTGCCTCGCTGCTGTCCCACCACGGAGCCGCTGGCGTGTGCTGCCTGGTGGTGAGTGGAGAAACAGAGCGAGCAGGCAGTGCTGCCGGGACGGCAGGCTTCAGCGTGGCTGGCTGCTTGCTGCCAGAGCAGCTGTTAGTATTCCTCAAAAAGAACAAAAAAGTCCCAGTTGTTCAATAATAACTTGATGTTATTACCAGTATTTGAAATGTTCTATCTTCAGAGTAACAGGCAAAGCTTCTAATTAGTACAGAATAGACAGTGCGTTGGCAAAAACCAAAAAGCAGCACCTTAGGAGTGCCTAGTCAGAATGGCTCAAAGCTCAGAAATAATCCTGAAAAATCATTTCTCTCTGCAGCAAGAAGGCTGTTGCTATGTTCATGCTGTAGGCAAGGTGAGTTTCAGGAGGATTTGGAGTTAGCTAAAGGCAGACGTGCAGTCAGAAATACTTAGACACTGTTTCTTTTAAAGCCTATAACCCTTCTACTCACATGAAAACTTTACAAAGCAGGCAGCTTGTCATTCTTCGTAAATCAACTGTAATACCTCACCTTCTGATTTCTGGGCTTATCTTACCTATCTAGTTTAAGGAACCAACCTTCTGCAAAATGCAGAGCATGCTGACAGTTAGCTCCAGTGCTTACTGCCGTTGCTGGCTGTCACACGGTGCCGGTGAGGACAGCAGCGTTTCTCCCTGGTTTCGCGGTGCTGTGGATGCACGCTGCAGGAGCTGCCAGCTGGCCTGACCCGGCATGGTTCACCTCCAGCTTAGGCTAAAGGTCACAGCAGTTCTCTCTGTGCAGCATGTGTGGAAGTGGGAAGGCAGTCCTTTGTGGCAAAAAGGTGGGGAGGGTTGGAGCTGTTCCCACATGTCCCAGGCCTGAGGGTTGGCATGGGGTCTGAAAAGAGACTCGGATTCCTCAGCCCAGCCATATGGTGGGTGCTGCCCTCAGGGGAGGAAGGCGGGTCACAGGCCAGTTAATTGCTCTGTGTCTTTCAAGTGCTGGCTAGGTAGCATGTGGTCCTAAAAAGGCTGCCATGCATTGTGTGTTTTAGCACTTCACCGAGGCTGTGTGCTGTCTGTTACTAAATTCTAAGGAGATAAAATTCCATCATTGTGGTGCTTCAGTTGGTTTTATCTTCATTGAGAATAACAAAGACGTGATCTCTTCTTGGCTAACAGCTGATTTGTTGTTTGTGAAAACATCCAAGTATGAGTGAACAGTGTTGTCACTTTGGTCACAACGAGGAACAAACTCTGTCCGTGTGCAGGTGGGCATTTGTGTCCCTTAGTCCTGTGTGGGTTAAGGTTGCAGGAAACCCTTGGTGCGCTGAGTGGAAGAGCTCAAGACCTTAAAAGTAACCACAGGGTGACTGAGCATTTAAATGCTGCCGAGAGATCGACATGGGGGTTCCCACGTGTGTGCCCTTCCTCACGTGCTCTCCAGCACTTTGCTCCTGGAGCTCTCAGTGCAGTCCTGCACTGCTGTTGAGCTCAGCTGTGGTTCTGGGCTGGGCTGATGCTGGGCTGTGCAGAAACTTCCCTGGCACATGTAGTTAGGAGCGTAATGTGTAGGCAGTGCCTGAAGCGATCGCTCTGTGGTCCTGCATCTCAAAGTGCTGAGCTGTTAGAAAGGAGTCTGGGGTCTGCCTTGTTGTTTGCCCTGGGCTCAGCTCTTGATTTTAGGGGAGAGCTCGACTCTCATGGCAGTAGACCCCGTGCTGATGGAGAGGTGATGATGGGCATTGGGAGGTGAGTGTGCCCAGACTCCTGGCCTTCACAGCAGGAAGGTGTTTGCTCCTCTGTACGAGGTGGTGGGAAGTGTATGG
This sequence comes from Penelope pileata, assembly GCA_013396635.1. Classification (NCBI taxonomy): domain Eukaryota; kingdom Metazoa; phylum Chordata; class Aves; order Galliformes; family Cracidae; genus Penelope; species Penelope pileata. The sequence goes on along the minus strand of WBMW01002125.1, from coordinate 998,563 downwards.
AAAGGGTCCTTTTGTTGGGAATGCTGTAGCCGTCACAGGAACATTGTTGCAATGAACTGAGTTTGATTAGGAGTGTATGAAAATAAAGAAGAAAGCTTTCTGGAGAAACTGTTTGCAATGCCAAAAAAAATGCTGTGGTCAGAAGTGAAGCCCCTTCACAAAGGGGGCGGGGAAATTCCACTCAGCTTCGCAGTGACAGTAACATCCAGTGCCTTACCATCTTTTGTGTTTGGCTTCAAAACAGCAGAGCAGAATTCTGACCTTCTCAGCGAAATGGCATGAGCTGCTGGGCAGAGTCACTTTGCAAATGCTGATGTCAGTGGCAGGAGCAAACTTGCAGAAGCAGCATCAGTAGCATGTGATGCTTTTTTAAATCTTTTTCTGAAATGCGTCCATATTTAATGTTTGGTATGTTTATTGGTGATGCCACAAAGACTCAGTAAATAAAGAATTCTTACTGTGTCTTCATGCTGCATGGATGTCACCAGTTGCAGAGTGGCTCAGCTCTGCTGTCTGCTTGCACAGCCGTCCTCTGCTGCATCTCAGAAGAGGTGCATGAGGCTGTATCACAGTCTCCGTTTCAGTCTTATCTGAGCTGCTTCAGCCTTTTGTGCTGTTACTGAGTAGCTCCTTCTCCCCATCTTTTGCTGTTACTTACCTGTTAGGCACAGGTTTTTGGTTGTTTTTTCTTTTTCTTTTTTTTTTTTTTTTTTTTTAACATTCCAGTTCCAGGGAGAATTCTTACCTCCAGGCTTGGCTAAGGTATTGCTGTGGAATGGCCAAATACCTTGTCACTTTGTTACTGAAATACTGGAAGCTGCTATGGTTAGAATCATCAATATTTCTGTTCTAAGTCTTTTTCATAAACTTCTGAAACTGAGCTCAGCTAGCATAAAACAAAGTCTGAAGTGGGGAAAGAACATCTCATGAGCATACTCTTCCCTGATTCTGAAACAGGATGGGCTCGTCCAGGGTTGGGTTATGCAGTTGGGTGAGAAACTCGCCGCAGTTGGGTAGCGTATGAAATTCTTAAACTTTCTAATTCCTGAGGTTTTTATTTTCATTATTTTCAAAACAAAACTTTAAAGAAAAATGCTTTTTTGATTATGCCGAGAAAGCCTTTTGAAATCCTATTCTTGAAAACAGATAAAGTGATAATCATTGTTAATGGGAATCCAGCTGTGACAGCTTAATAGGTTAAACTGAGTCACTTTCACTTGATTAATTGTCATGCTGTCCCTTCAGAGGCGTTCACGATATCAACTTAATTGCATGTGCTTTCTGTTTTCTTTTGTTTCAGACACTGTCAGTCTGCGAAATGATGATCCCAAGGATTTTCATTTTCTGTAGGAAACACGAAGATCATGAGCTGAAGTAGAACGCTGGCAGAAATCTCTTGAGGATTTTGCCATTTTCTTTTTCCCTTTGAAGGATTTATGTTTACAAGAAATTGATACCATTAAGCGACACTTTTTAGAAATAAAGTAACTAAAAAAACTCCTAAGAATAAAGCTGTATTTATGCTCAGACAAAACTGGATTAACAATGAGGCCAAAGACTTTTCCTGCTACAACATATTCTGGAAACAGCAGACAAAGGTTACAAGAGATTCGAGAAGGTTTAAAGCAGCCATCCAAATCTTCAGGTCAGGGACTGCCTATTGGACCGGGCGGTGAAACTTCTCTGGACCCCAAGATTTTAGTAGGGAAGGATGCTGCGAGGCAGCAGCAGATGAGACAAACAGCTAAGTTTGGACCTTATCAGAAAGCTCTCCGAGAAATTAGATATTCTTTGCTGCCTTTTGCTAATGAGTCGAGCACTACAGCTGCTGTCGAAGTGAATAGGCAGATGCTCCAGGAACTGGTGAATGCAGGTTGTGATCAGGTACGTATGAGTTCGAAGGGTGGGGGATTGTCACTGTGGTCAGAACAAGTTTACACTTGGTACTGAGGAAAGGATTCTGATGGTGGTTATCGAGTTTGCTGGCTGACAAAAAGCACTTCTGGCAGTTGTGTTGCTGTATAACTAGCTGAGGAGGTGAGCTTGCTGTTGAGAGGCATGCCTAGCACGGGGTTAATTCCTTGTATGGAGACGATCATGGTGACATGTAGGAGTTCTGTGATTTTTTTAAATTGATGTACAAAGCATAACAGGTTAGCTTGTCTTTTTTTTTTTCCTTCTCAATACTGTAAAAAGTTCTAGCTATGAGTATTAGGGTGGAATTTTGTCTAGTACATCTAAACTTCATTCACTGTCAGAAGCAATTGGAAGAAATGAGAGATGCTGTATGTAGTCTTTGAAGAAGCTCTCTTGCTGTTTGCAAGAAGCAGGTGGAACTGGCTGGTTGCCTTTTCTTCCTTATCTTCTCTGCCTCCACCAAGGGCTGGTAGCCCTGTCCCAGATACGGAACTTAGCACAGAGATGCCTGTTTTTATCATTTTGAGATTGGTGCTAGAATAAGTTCTCGATGTAGAGACCATTCACCTGGTGCAGATCATGGCCCCGTTGTGTTAGGCTGTGTGTGCCTTGACTGTGCTTAGGAGTTTTGGTGTTGACTTTCACCTCTGTCCAGGGATAGTTCAAAATTTCTCTTTTGAGAGCGAGGATGTGCTGTTTCTGGTTCAGATTCTCACTGTTGTAGAAACAGCTTTTTTCCCATGTGACTAAATGGCAGTTGTTTGTCAAGCTGGAACGTTTCAGTTCGTAGTCCTTGATGTAAACTCTATGGATTAAAGACTAACATGCTTTCTGTGGTATTTTCTTGATTTCAAAATTTAACCTCTGTTCATTCGTGGCGGTTTTTGAATCACTTGGTTCTCCTACACCATATTTTGAGTCTGTGTAACAAAGCTAACACGAGGCAGTCTGCGTTTCAGCCATATAGGCGTTGATTTGTGCTGTTTCTATTCCAAGGAGTTTATGCGACATGAGATAGTCAGAGGTAGTAGATGGCACATCCAGTGAGAAGTGCTGCAGTACAACTGAACACTTCTAGTGAAACAAGGTGCCATGGTGAATAACTGAGCTTGTGGAACTGGAGTATTGTGCTGTCATCTTCAGCATACCATGAAAACACAATGTTTTTTAGAGCTCTACCCTCCAAGTTTCCCTAGCTGTTTGGGATGAGAACACTCCCTGTGCATGGGAGCCAAGGTTAAATGAGCACAGCTGGATTCTGGATTGGAAATGTGTGCTTGGTAGGTTACATGGACAAATCGTTCACACACAGAACAAGCTTGTTGGACTGAAATCTTGGAAAGCACTTTGAGCACGCTGCAGCACACAAGCATTAAGCCAATGTATAAAACAGAAATACCTGAGCACCTGTTAAAATGCTTTGGTATTAGCATGGTGTAATGCACTGTACGTGCAATGTTTTTATCTTTAGCTGTTTTGCCTTGAACGTCAATAAAATGGTATTACTTGTTAGAAAGCACAGAAAATGAACACTGTTCTGATGTGGAGATTTTTTTTTACCTCCTTAAACTTGATTCTATGTTTCTGTATTTTTCCTCACTAACTGTGATTCTTCCATCCTTGCGTTTAGCTTTCTTCCCTAGCTGTGACTTGTTGCATGGAGATGGAATTGCTGGGGCTACCCCTTGTGTTTTGAGTTCAGACCTAAGCATAAGCAGGATCATGTTTGGCTGGAGTCCAGGCAGGGATTCCAAACCCACAGTGTAGTGGCTGAAAGTGCTGTGTTTCCTGATGTGGGTCCAGGCCACGTGAAGCTTGGCTGTCTCGGAGCTTTGTGAATGAATGGGGCTTCTTGAGTTGATGTGACGGGTATCTGGCCCTGGGGATGGCATGATGTAGGGTGACAGCCCTCATTACTACATCTAGGTTCTTCCTTTCCTCCTGGTGCCTGAGCTGTTTTGAATTAACTGCTGAACTGTTTTGGAGCATAGTGTGAAGTAAGGAGCATAATGTGAAGTAAGTTCCTCAGCCATCCCAAGCTCCCTTGTCCCTGCTTGTCAATCAAAACTTTAAATCTCTAGCACAGGGACATCTTCTGTAGTCCACTAGGCAGCAAACAGCGGATCTGTGGTTGGACAGAGCAAAATCAGCCTCAGTTTCTTTGAGGCATGTTTTTATTGGCATCTGGACCCAGTACTAGTGAGAGGCTGCTGAATGGGCTGTGTTGCACAGATCTCGTTCTTTCCCCTCTGACCTGGGCACAAAAGTGCAGCTCTTCTTTATTTTTCCCACTCCAAGCTGCCTCAAATGCCAGAAACAAATGTGTGAGAGTTTGAGGATTTCAGCCCATGAAAGGTCTACTTAAGCCTTCCCCTACAGCAAGCCTTGGAGTTAAGATCTTACCCCTCCTGCCCTGCAGATCCCGTTTTGCAGACAGGTGTTCAAGGTGTTCAATGGCTACAAGTGTCTGAAGTTGGCAATTTGTCATAAGCTCACGTCATGGGTGTTCTAGAAAGCATGAAAAACTATAACATTCAGGTATATGACTGTAACATTCAATTTGATCTTGTGCACTCCATTTTCAAATCTGGTTTGGGCTGATACTGTTTGGTGTTGTAGATGGAACAGTAGGAAAGCAACCGTGGCTGTGGCGGCAGTGACACTGCGCCAGGTCAGCATTCTTCCATTTGTTTGTTGGGCCATGGTAAGGATTTCTGGAAGGGTGAAGTGGCAAGGAACAAAGATAGATTTTTAGGGAATGGGAAAAAGGTACTTTAATGTATTACTGTTGTTAGTTCCACTCACCTAGCATACTTAGTTAGGTTTTCAATAACAATCGTTGTGTACAGCCCAAGAGATGCTCTCTGTTAGGTAACAGAGCAGGAGGGTTTACGGCTCCCTGTGCCAACCAAGTGACTGCAGGTTGTGTGTGTTGGGAGGGGAAGGTGCAGAGGGAGAGGGGATGGAGATCAGTTTGAAATTGACTTAAATAAAAAAAGAAACATTGTATTGTTCAATTACATTCTTCTTGCTCGATGGAAGACCCATGCAGGCAGGAGATTGGTTGTAGGCTGGTTGGTAAACTTAGCAAGTGCATAACATGGGGTGGAATTCATGGAGTAGATACAAAACTGTCTTTCAGTTACAGTCATCAGAGATGTTACACGTGCAGACAGATCCTTAGCACTGGTTAGGAAGCTGCCAGCATCCTTTGAAATGGCCCATGTTCCTTCACAGAGATTTGTTTGCAGCCATTTGTGCAGCTTACGGCTTCCTCCTGTCATCTGGCCCCAGAAACGTATGGGGAGTTCACTGTTGGCAGGAAGGAAGCCAGGCTACACTTTTTTTAATATGAAGATACAAAATTACACACGCCGTTCTGCTGAAGTAGCTCCTCTGTTCTTTGGTGAAGTCATCTTTTCAACAGTAATTATTGAGTGAGTTTCAATCAAAAGCGGTTAGTGCAGCACAAATTGTTTTGAGATCTGTGGAGCATGACCGCAAGAGGCGTGGCCTTGTGTGCTGCAAAATCTTGAAGCCAACATCACTGCTGATACACTGCCCTGTAGCAAATGCAGCTCCTTGGGCTTTTAAAGTGTAACTCGCAGTCACTGTGGGGACAGGGGAGCACGGAGTGTCGCTGCTGCGGGCTGGCAAACCGCTGGCATCACCTGGGGCAGGCGGCCTGCGGCCGGGGCGGGGTGTAAATGCAGCGCTGTTGTGCATTGAGTGTCTGTAATGAATGGATGCGATTGAGCGTGTGATCAGCGACATTCCACCAACCTGAATGGGCTGCACTGTACTTACTGTACTTCCTCCGAACATAAACAGCCGCTGACATTGTCATTTGGAGTGGGCTGCAGCAGTTCTAGATGAACTGAAGAATGTTATACTCTTGTCAGCTCTTTTCCTCAAGCAAACCCTTTCTCTTGGAGCCGTGGTGGACTTTGAGTGAAGACATCTAGGCAGCTTGTCTGGGCAGCTATTTTTAACAAACAGTGACACTTCAGGGTTTTTCATGGGCTGCATATCTCCAGGAACATGCAGCATGCGCTCTGCCCTGAACAACTGTGTGAACGTGCAGCATGGAAGTCCTTATGATTCACTTTTTCCAGAGGATCTTTATAAACATCTCTGTAATAAAGCTTGGACACCCCACCTGTGCCAATATCAAAACATTCCTAAGGGGAAGATCTGTCCTTTAGGCACTAATTATAGTGTCTTTCAAGGAAGTGGAATGGTGTTTGTGGGTACTGCAATGTGTGTAAGAATATCAAGCTGGCTGTCTTGTCATCTGCATTGCGCTGAGTTCTTGGAATTCACTTAGTAGAAGTATGTGGGTTGGTTATTTTTTGTTTGTGTTTTTTTCTTCTTGCATTCCAGGATTGTTTTGATCTTCTGATCGTGGACTGCATCCTTTTTATTTAACCCATTTGGCAAAGATTTCACCCTGCTTTGAGAACTACACTTGATTTTTGGGAAACTTTGAGAGTGGGAAACACAGTATTTATCTGTATTTGAATAAATATTTGCACTTCAAGTGAGGGAAATTCTCTTATGCCAAATAAAGGTTGGACAGAAAGTGCTTTTGTTATGCACGTGGAATTAGTGTTCTCTTTTTTCTTCTCTGTATGATTTTTTTGTCGTACTTCCATACAATCCCTGTGCTGTCTGGCAGGGTGCTATCACAGTATGTATCAAGGATGATTGTGTCTTGTCAGCCTCATTGCTTGAAGGATAGAGGAACCAGGTGAAACATCACGTCTTGTTTTGGTAGAATGTTATGGGCAATGCCTTTTGCTTCTAGTAAAATCTCTCTTGCAACGTATTTGCTAAAGAGGTCAAGTCAAGGAGGGACAGCTTGCCTTCAAGGTGAAGGTCAGCAGATTTTGTGATAGCCCTGAGCAAACAGGGCAATTCATGTCATAACATTTGCCCTGTCCTGTGACGTAAGTTTTGTGCTTTGGTGGTATTTAACTATTTTGAGAGTTCTGCTTGCTCAGTTACGGACCAGAACCTCCAGGATGAACATCTCAGTTGTGTTCTGAGTGTTTTGGGTGCAGATATTTTAGTGAAAAATGATGGAAGAATGAACTACTAGAAGATTGCCTGGATTATTTGTCAGAGATATCAGCTGAGTCATCACAAGCTCTTCTGCAGGTCAGGAAGGAATAAGTATTTATGGGTTACAAGGGGAAAAAAAAAAAGATCTTCAAACAAGGGCACTCACTGCTGAATGCAGGGGGAGAATTTTATTTTAGCAACTGAGGTAGATTTCGCAATTCAGGCCAACAGTCTCTTGTGTGTCCCTTCACTCCCTAATTTGAAGGTAGGTTGACTCCGTCTTCTTTGTAAGCTATTTCAAGAGCTTGTTGCATAACCTGTAGCTGTAATTTCTTTTATTTCTAACCTCCCTTTTTTTGTTTCAACCTTTTCCTCATTTCTGAGAAGTTTCCAGTATCTTCCAGCATTCATCCATCAAGGCTCGTAAGGGAATGTGTTTTTGTACCCACGTGCCTGAAGTTGGCCCCTTCAGTCATTTCAGCTTTTTGCTGCTTCAGAAAACAAGTGAGTCACAGCTCTCCAGGGGCTGGAAGCAGGCAGCGAGAGCTGCTCTTGAGCTGATACCTGCTGACACCTCTCTTCTGTCCCTGTTCTCTTGTCTCCAGCCTTCCTGTGTTGCTGTCGCGTTTGATGACGCTGCCTTAGTGAACCTCCAGAAGTCCTCTAGGTGTCATTGTGTGTTCCTGCAGTGTATTTGGGTGTGGGTATCTTCTGTGTGAATGTGGCTTCGTCCTACAGAAGGGAGACAAAGAATTTTGTCTTCTCTTGCCTTTTCACAGTAGAAATTGAGAAGAAGAAATTGGAAGAAATACTCTTGAGCAGCAGTAGGTGGTTCTGTGTGTTCCTTCTCACGGCAAGATGCGGCTTCTTGGCTCGGCAGCTGGTCACTGGTGTGGTGCTGAGCAGGACTGCAGTACGTTTTAATTTCTGCCCGTTATTCTTGTTGGTCTCCTTTCTTTGGCACATTATGTAGAATAAATTGGGACATCCTACTAGGATTGTTTGAGATGAAATTTGACATCTGATTCCTGCTGTCAACTGTAGATCCATCTCAATCTCAGATTATGTTAAACTGATGCTCCCTATTCTTCGTGCCGGATAGTCGTTCTGGAAGCTTGGAGTTGATGTAGCAGTCTGAAATCATATCTTGCCGTAACAAGGTACGGGGTTAACTTCAGTGGATACTTGTATTTATGGCAATTTAATTGCTGGGAAAAGGTCAAGCTATGAATCTTTTTAATAAGAAAGGAAATGGCCTCATCAGGATCAGTAAAAATTCTGCATAGGCATTAACTTCAGCCTCTGAACAGAAAAGCCCTTGTGACCGAAAGTAAAGGCTGCCATCGGTACAACAGGAAGCCCTATCACAATGGGATTAGGGTGTAACTGTTCCTTTCACATTTTTTGTCATTCTCAGCCTGGGTCTCTGCTGTCACTTTCAGCGTGTATCTGAGAGTGATGCATACTGTGGTTTTATTCTCAGCCTGGAAATTAACATCTGTGTGCACGTGCTTTTCCAAACAATAATATTAAAAAAATGGAATGAAGCTGTTAAATTTGGAGAGAAACGTCAGTAGGAGGACTTAATGCAAAGGCTTCCACATGCTGCTCTCCTTAGATTAGAGGTAATCCAGGATGCTCTTTTTGGAATGCTTTTAATTCAACCTCAGCTCATTTGATTCAATTATTTTTTTGTTAATTGCTAAACTAAATACAGGTTTATTTTGAAGATGCTAGTTGAATATCAGTAGAAAGCAAAAGTCCGTGACTGCTTCTCCTGTGGTACACAGGTGTGTACCATTTGCATGGAGTAATTTTCCTAAAGCATGGCTGAATGTACCTAGTGCAACTTAGAATGGCAAGCTGCCTTCTCCCCCTCTCCCCACTCCCTTTTTTGTGTTGTACCCACAGGAAAAAGTATTTTGCAGATACTTTGAAGTTACTTGATCAGAACTGAGACTAAATTAACTGAATTAAGGGGGGAGAGGAAAGGGAGAATTTTGTATCTTCTGTAGAAATTCTACGATAATTCCATGTATAGAAGCTTGCAGTAACTGAAATTACAAAAGTGTAGCCAGGCATTCGATTGCATAATGTAATCCAATACACTCAAAGGATCTAAACTATTTTTTATTATATCTTATTTATAAAATATAATTGCCAGATCTTGTCACATTTGCTCAAGGGCAGAATGAAGTTACTGTGACTGTACGTTTTCTGGCAACATGGCAGTATTGCAATCGTATGTTTTTCTCGAAACGCTCAAGATGCTGCCTGAGTGCTCGCCAGACCACTCGCTGCTGGAAGGACTGCCCATGAGCAGCGTGGCCGTGCCCAGGAGGTAGGGACTGGGAATGGCCCCGCTGTTGCCCTGCAGGGAACGTGCAGTGTGGCACAGCAGCAGTGCAGTTGGATCCGGGGGACGATGGTGTCACCCTCCAGCAGACTCCAGCTTGGTCATGCTCCCTGGGCACAGCGCTCAGCTCCTGCTCTGCAGCCGGTTGTGGCGGTGTGTGAATGCCCTGCCTCCCTGCCCTCTGCCTGTAACCTGCCAAAAGTCACCCTGCAGCCCAAATACCCTTTGTTCCTTGGGTGCTGTCTCCATCACTTGCAAATGCGTATGTGCAGTGCTGTCTGACACGCTAAGAGGAGAGATGAAGGAGACCTTCAAGCTGAGCTTTCCCCGTGATGGCAGCTGCTGTTTTTCTTACTTGCTGGGTGTGCCCATTACGTCTACTGTCTTATGTTATCTGCTGCAGGTCACCAAAATGCTGTTACTGCTGGAATATTTTTGACTTCCCATTCCTTGGCAGCTGGCATGTCTTCCCTGGTACCAGTTGTTTCTTCCGAGGTGGTTCTGTTGATTCTGATCTCAATGGGATCACGCAGCAGTGGTTGAACTGATTTTGTTCTGGTGATCTTGCCTCGCTGTCTGGACCATCGCTGGCAGTTCACAAGTCAATATGTGAAAATTAGATTTCACCCCATAGATGCATGTGTTCCTCTATGTACGACGACTGCAGTGTTTGCACGGTACCAGCTGCTAGCAAAGAACTTAATCCACAGGATTTGTTACTGCTCTGAATGTTTCTCTTTCAGTCTGAGTAAACAAGACACTGATGTTTGAGGCTGCCTTCTGCTTCCCTGCAGTGCCAGTGATGGACTTTCCCTGATGAGAAATTCGGGCTCTTCATTTTAACTGAAGCCAAGCAATTAAAAATATTTCCCCAGGAGGGAAAGGAAGAAGAGAGCGGGAGAGAATATGAAAATAGTTTTTACGGAATTATTTCTAGGTCAGTCAGTTTTCAGAGGGCTGAAGCCAAAGAATGCTGCGTACCAGTAACTTTCTGAATCAGGTAACAGCTGTGGCAGGACAGCCCGTGAAGTAACCCTTCTGTGCAGCTGTGCCTGTGATTGCTGTTGGTACATGTGTGCCTGTCTGAAACCATTACTGCAACACATGCCATCTTCTACACGTTCAGAAAAAATAAATGGGCACAAATGGAAAAATGTTGAGATTTAACCGTAGGTTAAATGACAGAATGTTTTGCAGCTGTTTTCCATGTCCTTCGTTCCTCTAACACATGATGTGTAAGTCATTTGGTCAGAAGCATGCCAAGATGCAGCGTGTTACTCCTTACGTATATAAAACGCTGGGAAAAACCCTTGGTTCTAGGTGATAATGTGGAAAAGTTCCTGCCCTTCAAATAGATTGACTTAAGTAGGACAACTGGCAGGATAAAGTAACTGATGTGTAAGTGTTTATGTGCCTAGGTTTGGCTTTTTATCCACTATTGATGAATCTGTTGGCTCTGAATTATTTCAAAGGAGAAAGAAATGTAGGCAGGGGCTCAGAGATCGCCCATCATTGCTGCTGCTCTGTAGCTTCCTTCTCGTGGTTTTGTTCTTCCACTGTGTTAAATGCTAAATATCTTCAAGACGATTCACTTTGATACCTTCGATACCGGGTATCCTGTTGCATTGTTTTCTGCTTGACTGCTTTGAATAACTTATATTGAAGACGTCTCTCGTGATTTTCTCCATGTAGTTAATATGGAGGATTCAGAGGCGCATCTTATACTTGCAAAGTGTGAGGAAATTTCTCTTCTGTAGACTTCAACCTTGTATTTTAGGCTTAATGTGACAGCTTAAGGGATTGTATATGCCACTGGGCTCTGCCAGTACATCCGGTATGTTTTTGGTGCTTCCTTGTCTTCCATTCCGTGTCAGGATGCAGCAGGCTGTGCTGAAATGAGCCACCTGGCACCCCTCTGCCTTCCTTCCAGCTGTGCCACAGTTACTCTGCTCACTCTGTGTCCCTGCCAGGTGTCAGCCTGATAAAGGTGCATAATCTATTCCACTTGATGTAACTGGAACCTTAAAACTATTAATACATGCAGGGCATCTTGGTTTACAAAAACAAAAATCTGTCTGTCCCAATTAAGAAGAAATTTTTGAGTCAAGACAAATCCAGTCTGTACTGAGCTGCTTTATTCTGGATCCAAATAACTGCTAAATATCCTGCTAAGTATTCCACCTTGATGAAGCCTGGCTTTTTGGTTCTCCAGCTCATTTTCTTCACTGTGCCCTCAGCTGATCCCGTGTGATGCCCAGAAGTGGAAGCAGCAGCTGCCTGGGTGCTGCAGTGCTGTTCTTCCAGCACTCCAGCAGTTGCTGTGCCATGGACTCCCATCTCCTCCCCATGGTTCTTTCTGCACCTCGGCAGGCCCACCCTTCAGCAGGTGATCTCATTATATCGCTAGCACTGCGTTCACCGAGCCCTTTCTGGAAGGTGTGTTATGAAGAACCTGTGAAACCTGAGTGTGGTGTTGCAGTCGTGCAGGTGGTGGAGAGATGGTGTTGGTGTGGCACTCAGCAGCGCAAATGGAAGACCTGGAGCCTACAAGGCATTTACAGGTTGGCAAGAGTCATCAGTTTGTTCCAGGGCATATGTGAGCCAGTTCCCCGTGCTACAAAAGCGGGACCTCATGGGAGTGCCAGCGCATTCAAAAGCAAGCCACAAGAATTTTCTTTTGCGTTGGTTTCCACCCCCCTCCACCCCCACCTCTGTTTATTGAGAAGTGAACCTTCAGGGGGTTTTAACCACATGAAAGTAGCCTAGAAAAAGTATTTTTTGGTGGTACTTTGGTGCTGTAAAGCCTTCTTTAATGGATCAGTTCCAGTTCTCCAGGAACTTCCCTGTGGGATGTGTTAGGAACTGCAGGAGGCTGAGAGCCCGCTGCTGCAGGCCCTGCTCCGTGCTGATGCAGCACTCATGCTCGGGGCAGGGACTGTCACCTCCTGAGCCTGGGCTGTGTCCCCTCAGCGGGCAGAGGAGAGCCACAGCTGCAGCACGTCAGTGCCAAGCTCTGGTGCTGGAGGTAGTGCTGCCTTCTGCCAGATTCCTGGGAAGGTCAGAACGTCCTGCTGCCTGTCCGCGTCTCCTGGAACGCTGTTCTGCGCAGTTAGCAGTGCTTTGTGTTTACCAGTGTTCCTCAGATTTGTGAAGGGACATTTTCATCCTCCCTCCTTGGGGAGGGGAGTGGCTGTGCCCCCAAGCAGGCTGCTGGGCTGTAAGCTGCCATCACCCTGCCCTGCTTGGGCCAAACAATGGCAGCTGTAGGGTCCAGAGGACACCAGGTATATTACTTCCTGCTCTGCATAAAATTTTACTCTCTTTCTCTCCCCCTTGGCCTTGGGATAGGACCACTGCTCCGCGTGACAAAAAACTGTGAGTCAAACTACCACGGTGCCATCGGTGCCCTTGCATACAAGTTGTAGAGCCCACAAGTTTGGGAAAAACCCTGCCATTAGACAGCAGTTCTGGTTTGTTTTGCCATTTTCATGTAGTGATGTGGTTTCCTGATGTGAAAAGAGGCTCAATGGAGCTAATTCTTAAGTTCCCCTCTTTTTTTTTTTTTTTTTTTTGGACACTGAGACCATGGCAATTAGTGAATAAAGGAGATACTACTGCTGAGGTGGTTTGAACTGGCAGGGAAGTGGTGGCTGGCAACAGTGAGGGCACAGGGGAAGAGCAGTGGGGTGGTACCCCTGCTGAAGAGGGTTGGCGTTGGGAGGGGGGCAGTTGGGTCCCAGGCTGGTAGCACTGAGTTCAGCCATTGGTAGCAAACAAATTGTTTTCACTGAAGGAGCATGAACCTGCTGTAGGGAACCTGCTTTGGCAGGGGGGTTGGACTCGATGATCTCTCGAGGTCCCTTCCAACCCCTAGAATTCTGTGATTCTGTGATAACTGCTAATGAAGTATCTGCCTTGAGAATTGGCTGCAGTTTAAAGATGAAGATCCTAACTGTCTATTCCAAGGTCCTGTTTTGGTCCCTCAGCCCCCAAGCGCCCACATGGCTGAAGTCAGCACATGTTGAGCCAGGGCTCGTGCTCAGGCCCAGGGCAAGCCCTTCCCTTCACCTTTGCAGCGTGGAAGGAGCACAGCCTGAGCCAGTGCTGCTGCCTGCGTGCCATGGGGAGCAGCGTGGGGCTCCACCCTCCCCACCTGCCCGGCCTGCTGGGCATAAAGGCTCTGGGTTTCTCCCTGTTCCCCTCTGTTGGGTGGTTTTTGTGTGCTTGCTGCCTAAAGTCAGCATCAGCTGCTCATCCTGCCCGCATGCTCTGCTCACAAAGCTTAATTGCTCTTTGTAATTGGAGATAACTCCCTCCTCTATTCCAAATGCCTTGCTTCTATGCTCCTTGCAGTGGTTGTTCTTGCTGTTGGGAAAATAAAGCGTTTGCTTTTTGTGTAAAAATAGCTTTATTATTTCCATACACGAGTAGCAGTTGGGGCAGGCATGTTTCCAGGTCAGCATGGAGATGGGGTTGGATAGCAAAACCTTCTGTTCCAAAAATGGGCTGGAACCAGCAGCAGTTCTTGATGTGCTGAGCAAACCTGGCTGGCTTGGAGAGAAGTGGGATCCCTTTTTTGGGTGCGCATGCAGCGTGCTGCTGTCCTTCCACTGGGGAGGGGCACCCAGCACAGCCATAGGGAATGCGTTGTTCCCTTAGGTACTTTTGTTAGTTTTACATTTTTCTCATCATTTCTCGTCTTTTTTTTTTTTGTTGTTAATTCTAGGCCTCATTTTTGTATAAGAGATTACAAAGGAAAGTTTCTTTGGCCACAGCCTTGAAAGGATGGCCAAGCAGAGTGCCAGTAACCCTCAGTGCTCGGAGGAGCTGCAAAGAAGGGATGCTTGCAGGAGCAGTCTGTATTGTTCCACCAGGTTGTGCTCAGCTGGCCGCTGAGGAAACAAGCAGTCAGCGTGCAAGTCTTGGATAAAGTTACTCCAGGCTTGTTTAGATAGTCCAGCTGGACTTCTAGTTTTGTTCTCTGTGGTAGCTGGTGTGTGGAACTCTTCTGGCTCGTTGCCATGCATTTCTTGATTTATGGGAGTATGATGTAGATCTTTTTCATCTTCATATTTTGCTAGTTCATATTTTTACTTCCTTCTGTCATATTTTAGAGGTCTCTTTCAGGCTTTTAAAAGCTAGTCAGCTTGAATTTTCCCTTTATCTTCACAAAAGTCACTACAGAAGTAAGAAAAAAGCACAGAAGGGGAATTACAGGCAGCATTAAAAGTGTTCCTTCGGAACAGAAAAGCAGATTTAACATGCTTTAAAAACTCAGCTCTGTTTCAGAGTTGCAAAAACTCCTTTATTCACCAGAGAACTGTTAAAGCTAGTCATTTTTGGCATAGTATCAGGCAGGGAAGCGTGACAAAGTGCAGTGGAATGCACCGAGCTGCAATCCAGCTTGTAGTGGTATATGACTTCGGTGTATGGAGCATTGCAGGAAGTGCTTGGGGGTGGGGAGGCCTTTTCTTTTCATCAGCTTCTGAGGAGCTGTGTCCTCCTCCCTCAGACCCCACCTGCACTGACAGAGGGTCCCTCGGATGCTCTGAGTCAGAAGACAAAATGTGAGCAGTCTGCTCTGTTCAAGTTTCTGGCAGAATTTGGCTCTGTTCTCTGAGCACTGCGGTGTGGAGTTCTTGGGCTGTGAGATGGGAAAGCTGGGAAGGGAAATGTGTTTGGGATTGAAGAGCAACTGTGCGTATCTAGACTGGGCCTGTAGCCCCAGCCCCACCGTGCTGGAAGATTCTTGCACTCAAATGGCTGTCTTCATAGAAATCAGTAGTAAAATTCCTATTAATTTCATCAGGCCGGAGCTTTGCTTCTAATTTGGAGTAATAAGAGTCCTCTTGTTCCAGCAGTGCACACACATGCTGCTTGGAGTTGGGTTTTGGCACAGATTTTAGCCTTAAATGGAAATCTGTGCAAGTTAATTTAATATCTGCAGCTTGGAATTTTAGTTTACATGGACAGTTGGTTGTCACCTGCAGCTGTACTTAATAACCAGGTAAGATGTTCCTCTATTCTGAAGTGTGCCAGGTATTTTCCTTCTTTTTTTCTCTAAATCATGATGTCGAAGTCTACAGAATTTTCAAGCATTTGTAACGATGTAAGAAGACATGGCAGTGCGTTTCCTGGCTGAGCAGAGTCCTTGCTGTAAGATCTGTGTTGGAAACTGGAGAAGGCTTGGTGCAGTGCAGATCGCGTGACCAGTGTGAGCTGCTAACAAGAGTTCCAGTGTTCACCTAGGGTTTCACATCTGCGTTGCTCCATTACAGCGATAATCAAAGGCAAAGGCGCCGTTGGCATTGCAGTAAAGGTGTGTGGTGCAACAGCACTGCAAAAAGTGAGGATTCTACCCAGAAGGTGTTACAGCCTGAACTGATGTTTCTAGGGTGAGGATACAGGAAGGTTGCAACACAGAGAAAATAAAAGGATAATGATGTTTGGTGTGTCTTCATTGTCCTGCATAGATATCTCTCTCATTCTTACCTCACTGTTTGCTTAATGCTCCTCAAGTGACGAGCATGACAATGTATCAAAAAGAGGTAAATGTTCAGAGCAGGGGTCAATAAACAGTGAGCTGGCGGAATGTGCGGGCTGTACGCACCGTTTTGGAAGGAATGCAGAAGTTGGTTGGCAGATCACCTAGATGTGAGCACTGGAATACTAATTTAAAACTCATTTGGCATCTGTGGTCATAGAATCATGGAATGGCTTGGGCTGGAAGGAACCTTAAAGATCATCCAATTCCAACCCTCCTGGCACGAGCAGGGACACCTCCCACTAGATGCTATGTGGATCCTATTTAAAACATAGGCTGTTGGATTATTACAGGAAGTAGTGGGATGTATATGGAACTGCTGTGACTATGTTAATATTTCCTTTGCATGGCAATCCTTCAGATAGTTCCAGCACTTCAGGCATTGCGTGTTCTGGAAAATAAATCCTACAAGTTTTAGTTTTGGAAGAAATTGCTTAAGTTCAGGTTCCCACACGTACTTGTGTCTATACTCATACTTCTAAGCTTGCTTATTGCTGGTTCCTGTGGTCAGTCTCTGAAGGTGGTGGCAGCTACTGAAAAGCTCGATTAAATATGAGCTGCAACGTTGACAATTGTGAGGCGTGATGGATGCCTTGCAGGAAAGGAGCAGACAGCTGCAGTGTTTGTTCTGAGAAGAGAATGTTGGCCTTGGAAGCAAAGTGTCGTCTTCAACTCTGCTGCTCAGGAGTCATTAAATCTGCAGTTCTGAGCCTTACAACATTGTCCAAAGCAGCGTGCTCGCAGGTGGCAGCCCAAGTTACGGAGCACACACGGGAGAAGTGAGGAACATTGCTCCAAGGTGACCTCTTGGAGTAGCCTGGTGCAGCGTGAGCTCACCATCCAAACACAGAGACCAACTCTATGCATCACTGCTGTGGATGCTCAGCTTTGTTGGCGTGCTCAGAGAGTATGAGCACAGCTTTCCTTGTGCCTGCAGAGCAGTGTGATGCAACATCTGTTTAACAGCACTTCGCAATGCGCATGCAGGTTAGAAACCAGTAGGAGTACTGTCTCCACCCAATTCTTGTAGAGGAAATTTAGGAATTCGGAGCTTGATTGCCTAACCAGACGCTTCTCCTTACCTTTGGCAGCTCTGTAGAACAGGTGCCTAGAAACTATATTTTCTTACTTCATCCAGAAACTTCACCAGCTCACTGCTGCGCGCGGTGGGGTCTTGGTTTCTGGGACGCTGTATCGTGGCAGCACCCTTGCGTGCCTTGTGTTGCTGTGCTTGTTGCTGCTCGTGCTCCCATCAGAGCACTGGTCAGGCTGCCTTCTACTCCCAAAACACTCAAGAAGAGTTTTGCCCAGGGTGATTTTGCTGTAGGTGTCGCTGCCACGAATATTTTCTCAAGGAAGAAGAGTGATTACTTTTGCCTCTTACTGGTTTCTGGACGCATTGCACCCTGAAGGATCTCTGAAGAAACACAGCTGTCTCTGAACAGGATTCATCCAGCTGAGCATGTGCTGCAGTAACAGTGGAGCCTGAAAAATGATTGCCATTTGTTTTCCTATTGAGTGATATGGGTTGAGAGTGTTGGGAGACATTCTTCTAAAAGTTTCCCTAAAAGACTCCTGAAGTCTCCTAGAGGTTTGAGTAAAGGCTGGGAAGACGGAGGTGAAGAGCATCTGTCCATTGCTGGGAGTATTGGTGGGCAGCAATGTCAGCGCCAAACATCTCTTTTGTTTCTGTTTAAAGGAATCAAATTCAGACCTCTTCAGAGTTCAAAATACCCTATTTCCTTAAGAAATACTGTTATGGAATAGGTCCAGTATCTTCTAGAGTCTACAGAGTTTTATTGGCTGGATACAGCAAGGCTCTGTTTCTTCCTCCCGTGGTTTAAAATTGCTTGTCTAACACTTCGATTTATATCCTGTCGTGTAAGACTGTTTCCCCTTGGCTCTATCTCCTTAAGATGATCAAATGTATTTTTGAAACATGTTCTGTTGTTGCCTTGAAGTATTAGGTGATAACTGCCCAACTAAGAGGGATTACCTTGTTAAACCTAATAGGACACCAGCACGCAAAATGCTGCAATTAAAAACTTTCTCAAGACAACATAAAAGGGGGTAAAAAAAAAAAACAAAAAAACCAAGCACTCCCACAAGCAGTGCTGGCACCATGCTGGCAGAGTGAAGTGGTGACTGCTCAGGGAACCCATCCAGGTTAAAAATAACTTTTGGGTTCAGTGGGAGAGACACGAACACAACTGGGGTGCAGCAGGGGGCTTAGAAGTGAGTAGAGAAGCTGAGAGCGGTGGCAGCTGCCTTGGCTGTCAACCACCATCAGAGAGAGCTCAGGCTGTGCTCGCAGGCGCTCCTCCTTCCAGCTGTGCTCCAGAGATGGCCCTCAGCTTCCTGCTGCCTCTTGGCCTCCTCTCACCCAGGCTGTGCTGCCCCAGCTGAGCTGCTGCTCAAGTTAACCCTTGCTCACTTGGCTCAAAACGAGCTGGGTTACCTTCAGCAGCTCACTTGTAAGTCTTTGCAAACCAGTTGCAGCTGGAAGGTGACGTGTTACCAATGCTGAGTGTGCTGGCAGCAGTGGTGTGGTCATTTTTCACTTTCCTGTGGCTGATCTCATGGCTAGCTCATGGCAGGCTTGTGAGGAGATACTGATGGTAAGGGGGTGGCTTTGAGGGAGAAGAGAGGATTTATTTTCTCACAGCAGTCCAAAATACACATGACAGCCTTTGCGTGTGAATGGAGTGGAACATGAAAGATGATTCTTCAGGACTGTGCGTGTCTTGGCTATTGAAGTGTGCTGCTTCACCTGCAGCCAACAGCAGCAACGCCAAGGCAGGCTGAGGACAGGTGCTGCTAAGGGACTACCAGATGGAAAGGGCAACTTACAGGGGTGCTGTGGGAACCTACGAAGAAATGGATTTATGCTTGCAAAAGATATTTCTGAAAAGAACTACGCAGCGGAAGCAAAGCCCAAGGACTGTATTCCTTTCAGTTGTTCT
The DNA here is from genome assembly GCA_013396635.1 of Penelope pileata. Classification (NCBI taxonomy): domain Eukaryota; kingdom Metazoa; phylum Chordata; class Aves; order Galliformes; family Cracidae; genus Penelope; species Penelope pileata. The sequence continues at coordinate 979,719 of WBMW01002125.1, read as the reverse complement.
ACTCATTGCCTAATGTTCCCCTGCTACTATTCTATGTTTAATCAGACCTGGGTGCTTGCTTACCAGTTCCTTGAGGACATCAGTGACCTTGTTTGTTAGCAGCTGCCTTTGTTTGTTTGTTTATTTCTCTTCTCTGTCCTAACTGAGCACAGGAAAGGAGTGGTGCCATGAAGCATTGCCCTGGAGCAGAAGCAGCCTTCCATTGCCTCCCCACCCCTGGTCAGATTTGGGGACCGTGGTGGGCATTCCCCACCGTAGCTGCCGAGCTGAGGGCCGTGCAGCTGCTCTCTGGGGCCAATTGTTTGCATCTCCGTGGAATCTCATCCCGGTCAGTTATGTGCTAAGAATGTGAATAATTTTGCTGCGGCTGCTTTACATGTAAAAAGCCTGACCTTAAGATATTTTATCCAGCTGAGATTTCTTTCCTTCTTTCTTTCTTTTCTTTTTTTTTTTTTGCCTCCAGCACTGTTAAGAGTTGACTTTTCTCTTGCAGCTGCAGAAAGCTTCGCTGGCTAGTGGTCATAGGGGGCATTCAGGACAAAGGGGTATTTTTGTAGTCTTAAAAATCATGAAGCAGCAGTTGGAGTGTTGAGCAATTCTTGCTTTTAGACCTGTGGTTGTACATGTGATTTTGATAGAGTCAATGGAACTAAGTGACCTCTGGAAAACATCTAATGAGGTCCCTAGTGCTGCGGAGTTGGAGCATACTGTAATACAAACCCGAGTATGTTGAATGCCTTTTTCATATTTTTGAATGAAATTTTAAAAAGAGAAAGAATTCCAATTAATAAATAGAAATCCAAAATGCCAGTAAATTTTGAAACAATTTTGCTTGTAAAAAGTCTAGCGTCCTCCTGCTCTTTGAGCAGTAAACGTGCCAAGTGGCCTTGCCTAACACACTGGCATTCTGCACGTGTGTCTGCACTGAAAAATAGGAGGAATCTCGAGATAAAACCCGGATGTCTGTCAGCCACGAGACGTGCTGCGTTGGGCTGGGAGGCTGAGAGAAGCAGCCTGCCTTTCCCTCACAGGGAAGCTGTGTTTCTTTCTGCTGTCTTTTTTCTCCCTGGGTGTGCATTGCTGCTGGATATCAGTTGGGGTCCCACAAATCCTCAAAGAAGCGGGTAGCTCAGTGGTACCACGTTCCAGCCAGATAGCCTGGAGGTTTTATAGCTCTGTTGGAGTATTTCTAGGAGAAAGATTAAGGGGGACAAAACTCCCCTAAACCTCTCAAACCCATATCAGGAGTATCCTTGACCTTCGTTGAAAAGTTATGTTAGCATTTGACCTTGAATATGAATGGGTGACTTAATTTTGCTGTCTGTCTTGACATGATTCTTTCTTGCCTTGGACAAGAGTTTTTGAAACAACACTTGAAAGATCTGGTGTTCTAAAACTGAATAAAATTATATCAAGTAGCAAGAAGGAGGAGAGGAGTATCACTCTTTAAAAGAAAACTTGTAATGCCTTAAGTGGGCAGCGCTCAGTAGATGTGACGGAGATCCCATTAACAAGGATAGGTGCAAAATACCATGTCGTAGACCCTTAGAGTTGGAAGGGACCTTTGAAGGCCATCTGGTCCAATGAGCAGGGACACCCACAGCTAGATCAGGGTGCTCAGAGCCCCTCCAGCCTGACCTTGAGTGTCTCCAGGGATGGGGCTTCCACCACATCTCTGGGCAGTCTGTTCCAGTGCCTCACCACCCTTATTGTAAAAAACTTTTTCCTTATATCCAACCTAAATCTCTTCTCTTTTAGTTTGATGGTACTTCCCCTTGTCCTATCACCACTGACCCTGCTACAGAGTCTGTCCTCTTCTTTCTTGTATGGAGAAATGCTGTAAGCAGTACTGATGCATCTCAAACGTGCATCTGGGGAGCACATTCTGCTTCTGGGAAGCAGCTGACTTTGGCAATGGTAAAAGCTCTCCCAGTCTTTTACATGGTTCCCTTCAGTGCTTTGGGGCTTTATTCCTGCACAACAAGCCTCAGAAATCATCTTACTGGACCTGAACACCCAGCTGCCAAATCCCTTGTATCCAGTCTGGCAAAGAAGTCATTTGCAAGCTCTGTGAGTATTTGTAAAAATCTTTTCACTCATAATATTTACAGGTAGTAGAAGGAAGAGCAATGAGAACCACTTATTTTAGTGTCTGTGGCTGAAAAGAAATGCTTTGATATACAAATAGCATTACTGTAAATGCAGTGCCAGCCAGATGCATTTTGGGCTAACGTGAGCAATAAAATTAGCAAACACATCACTTGCTGCTAATGAAGGGGAATAAGCTCATCATGAAACCTTCACTGAGCTGCTATTCTATCCAGCCTGATTTACTTGCCTTGATAGGGCAAATAGCTGCTGTCTTGCGAGGAATGGGGAAGAAAGATGTAGGAGCTGTTGGGAAGGGGCCGTGGTGTTGGTCTGACCGCTCAGGATGTGATGGGCAGGTCTGGGGGGCAGCTGGGCCACGCACAGCAAGATGGGGCTTTTGCTGGAACTGCCATCTTAACCCATCTTGACTGTATGTATTATGTCAGGACTGGGTTCTTGTGTTTTTCTTTCTTTTATGATCGCATGCCTTGAGCCTGCGGACGCTCCCTTGCACCCCCTGAGCACGGAGCAGCAGGTGCCATCTTCTGCTCACGGCTGGGTTTCACACAGGAGGATCCCAGCGCACGGGTGCCTCTCCCCCAGCCCCAGTGCCGCTCTGCAGCATGGTGCACCCTCCTCTCAAGGCTGGGCCTGCTTCTGCCTCAGCTCTGAAGACACCTGCTGTGCAGGGCTCGTCACCTCATTTTACCTTTTTTGATTTGTGAGATCTTACGGGAATCGATCAAGTTGTGAAGGCAGCTTGCTAAGATTTCCTCCCTGTAGCTGGTAGTGGTTCCTTGCTGGGTGCTGCAGCACTTAGCGATTTTCTCAAATTGGCCCTTAATGCTCTGCTTTAATGCAGAGGCAGAGGGAGGAGCAGTTGGTGTGGCTGCATTCTGTGGCTCCCCTGGGTGTGCAAGACCTTCTGATTGCATTGGTGAAGCGTGCAGTACCTCTGCCCCTCTTCTACTGGTATCAGTGCACCTGAGAGGATGAAAAAGCAATGGAAAAATGTCTCCTATTTTATTTCCCAAGCTGAGTATTTTCTTTAAATGGAATTTCTGGATCCAGCATTGCTTTCTGGATATAGAACAGACAAATCCAGAGGAAGGCTTCAAATGGCAAAAGAGCGTTTGAAGATTCTTGCACGGTTTATCCTCCTCCTAGTTATAACGGGCTCTAAAGCCTGATTTTGTCTGCTAATGGCTTTTGGCAAAACCTGGCAGTCCCCGCAGTGCTGCTGCTGAAGGCTGCTCTGTGCTGCTAGGAGAAAGCAAGTGGAAGAGGGGACCAGGAGGTGCTGCGTTCAGGGCTTTAGTGACTTCAGCCAAAACAGGGGGCTGGCAACAAGCTGTCCACAGGACTTACTGCTGTGCCCTGCACAAAGGGTTCCATGGGCGACTCTTTGAGGAGGACACAAAGGACTCTCTGAGTCCCAGCTGCAAAGCTCAGAGCTGGCCCAGTGCTGGTGTTGGTGCTGAGAGGGGATAGCACATGTGGTAGTGCCTCAGAATTTTAAAGCTCTTCTGGGGTGTTGTGTTACCTTTGCAGCACTAAAAGCTCTGAGGGACAGTGGCTTGGTGTGGCTCCTGGCAGCGGGAGGAACTCGGAAGCTTCGCTGGCACGTGGCTGAGGGCTGTGTGGCGGAGCAGCGGTCACCGCGGAGGCTGTGAGTCAGGGGACAGGAGGGAGCCAGGGCTGAGCAGGGGCTGCAGGCCCTGCCCAGGGCGTGGGAGGCTCCTTGTTCTTGCCCCTAAGTGAGGGCACTTTAGAGAAGTAAAACAACGTCTTTGAAAAGGTGCTGTGCACGTATCCATGTGTGTGCATATGCAGTGTGCATGAAGCAAGTAAGGTCTTCGGTGCTGCTCTACAACGTAAACCTGGCAATGCAGTGATTTGTAAGTGCTATTTCTGTACTATATCTTACCCGGAGTACAAGGTTTCTGATTTAGCACATAATAATGCTCCTGGTTTGCGTTCCTACTGCTCCAGCGCTGAGCAGAGATCGGGAGAGATTTGTGGAACTTTCTGTTGCTGAATCGGCCATGGGTCATTTGGTTAGACCGAGCTCCGAATAGTTGGAATAGCTCTCCAGTGAGCAGACGCAGAGTAATGAGGAACAGTTACGGCTGTATGTACAATTGTTTGCCCTGCTTTAAGTTAGAAATCTTTTTTAGAATAGGGTTCTTCCCTCGTGGTTGTGTAGGGCTCCATGAAAACATACAAATACGTGCTTCTCCCTCTCCTTTATTTACCATTAGTGCAGGCCTGGCTTTTGAATTTAGGATATGGATACTCCTGCATGTGTTCAAACAGCACTCTATGTGTTCACCCCTTACACCTCTGTTCTCTATGGGACCGGTTTGGGTTTGCAGGATGGAGCCCTTCTGCACCCGGGGAGATGTTCCTATTGCCTGTCACTGCTGGCAGAGCTTGAGCTTGTGCTCCTCCCGCAGCTGGGGAGGGACATGCCCTCAGGAAGGGGTGTCCGAGGATCTGTGGGTGCTGCCAGTGCCTCTTGCTCCACGGAATGTCCAAGAGAAATGAGATTTCTGCCACCAGCTCTTCAGCCACAGGTGTATTTCTGGCAGAGACAAGGAGGACAGGATCTGCCAGGCTGCCTCTGCCATGGGGCCAGCTGCTTTGACAGAAGAGACCAAAAAAAAAAAAAAAAAAAGTATTCACAGTAGTTTTTGATTGTTCTCAGTCCCTTTTCATGATCGTTATGCCGTGATCACTCCTTCCTTGCCTGTTTCTCGTGTTCTTTCAGGGCAGCTCAGCTTCATGTGCCACACAGTTTGTTCCTTAGGGCAGGACCCCTCCAGATTCCTGCAGGCTTTCCACATTCTTCCCAGAGTGCCTGACGTGCTACCAGAAATGCTGTAAGAAATGCTTGTGTGAATAGACATAATGAAATTCCTCCTTGTGTCTGATGGGCGACAGAAGAACCTTATTTCTTCATGAAAGAATGTCCGGAGTCTTTGTTAATCCATTGCTTCCAAAGGGCTCCCAGGCTTCCCTGAAATCAGATGAAAATCAACAGAACCACATCCACGTATGTGCCCACATTGTCTGTTATGTCCCTGTGTCTGTATGTGAACACACGTACTCTGGGCATTAACAGGGGTTGTCTGATTAGATCTGCTGCTAGGTTTGGAAGTTGGTGCTGTAACACATGTGTGTTTTTTCTTTAAGCAGCTCAGATCTCTTCAACAGCTCAGCAGAGCTTCCTGAAGTGTTCACATATGCACTCTGTGTAGAGATGCCTTGTTTTAAATGCTCCCTTCATTTTACAAGCATTGGTTTGGAAATACATGGGGCGGCCATGCTTGGTCTATTGCCAAATGTCTTAACTTCAGGATGTTGCCTTGGCTTGAAGCCTGAAGCCCATATCTCCTGCAGGGAGCCATGTTTGGGTGGGCGTGGGAGAGGGCAGGGGCTCCAGGTGGGCATCATGGCCAGGCAAGGAGCTGCTGGGCCTGCAGGTCAGACTGCAGCAAAGCTGCGACGTGCTGACACCGGCTGCACGGGTGAAGGAGCACCGTGAGGCAGCTGCTGTCTGCCTGCTGGGCAGCACTGACATTTCTCCAGGTACTGGCTTCAGCTCTTGTTTTTCTCTCTCTCCCTTTCTAATTTGATGAAGAAGTTACAGTGGTCGCTGTTTATAAGTGGACCCTGCTGCTAAGTCTATAGATTATTATTACTTTTTCTTTTCCTTTTGGAAGAATTTAAATAGCTTTGATTAGTCTTGATGGAAAAACAGCTGGGAAGTAACAGCAGAGAAGTGTCATGATGTCCTTTTTATTTTTTATATATATATTTTTTGTAGTACTTCTGAAAGAACTTTGTGTATTAGCTGCAGGGCTAGTAAAATACAAAAACTTGATCCGTTTCAGATGTTCATTTCATTTGTCTAATTTGTTTGCGTTTTCATCTTCCAGAGCTGTTTTAAATCAGAAAAGATAGGGGAAACATTTTGAACAGCTACCATCTTCATCATCAAAAGATGATTCTCGATCTCCAGTTACTTTTGCTTAATTTTGCCTCCTTCCTTCCATTAGCCACAGTATTAGTGCCACGTATTCCTTCCATTAGCCACAGTACCAGTATTGGTGCCATGCTCCATGCCTTAGAGGGTTGAGGCAATCTTGCAGAGTTGGTTTTGGGGGCAGCAGTGTGAGGGTTTCTGTCCTGGGACCCAGGAGCACTGACACGTGAGCCCTCCAGGAGCTTTTTTGCCTCCTGCTGCAAGTTGGATGTTTTTGGCTTCTTTTCTTGCTTCTGTTTAATGATAAATTATCACGGTGCCGGATGTGAAAGGAGAACAAGACCCATTTTTACCGGAGGCTGTGCAAACACAGGTTGGTAAATAAGCCTGCAGGTGACTTGTCCAAATCAAGACTAAAGGAGTGTGTAAGGCAAACACACTGAGCACTGGGGTGCCTTGACATTCGTGTCACGGTAGTTTCTGCTTTTCCCTTCTGATAGGATGTTTACCAAAGCATTGTATCATTTCCATAATCCTCCCTCTGGTTTTGGGGCATACTCCCTTTGTTAGTTCTTTGAGTATCTTTTAGAAATATTATTTAAAAACCTTCTTATTAAAGTTGCTTCTTACCTGTAATTCTCCATTCCCAATTTCCAGCTCTGTTTTTTTTCATGTGTTGATTTAACTCAGTGAGTCTTACATTTCATCACCTGCCCATATTTTTGTCTCACCCGTAGTACTTTATGTACCGTAGGTTGTCCATTCTTTATACTTTTTCCATTACTAAGTCTGATATTAAAAAAATAAAGATAGGAGCATTCTGACAGTACAAAGTGGGCACACACAGTCAGCGCGGAGCAGGGCCGGAGTGTCCTGCCAAAACAGTGGGTGACCTTAAGGGCTGCAGTGCTGCTTGAACCCCAGATAAACTGGGGAGCACAGAGGGCAGAGTCTCCAAGCAAGGACTAATGACCGGGATTAAAGCCCCAAACTCCTCAGCTGAAATCGAGAAAGGAAGGGAATGACTTCGCCTCCAGAGTAACCTTACCGCTGTCTGCGTCTTACCCAGAGCAGTGTGTGCAGCTCTTATCAAAAAACATGGCCCAGTCTGATCTTCCTGATAGAGGGAAGGACTACTACAGTGATAAAGAGAGTGGAGAGCCTGTTTTACAAGAGAAAACCGAAGGAATGTGGTTTGTTTAGCCCAGGAGGCCAACCTGCAACCCTTAGGATGAAGGGGGCTCGGTCTCCATAGATAACAGCAGAGATGTTGAAGTTAAAAGATAATCAAAACTAAAGGCATGGGGAATTAACTGACCGTGCAGGACTGAGGCTGGAAATAAGAGGAAGGTGTACAGCCGTCAGAGCAGCGTGGCTTTGCAGAGCTTTCTAACTGGAGCCATGAAGGCATTTGTTTCTGAACAGTTTCCGTGGTTTATGAAGGGGCTCAGTGGTCCTGTCTCAAGCAAGTAGGCACTCGGCAGGTTTGTGCCTGTGCTGTTTTCCTCCTGCTTTTTTGATACTCTAAAACCAGAGAGCTCTAATGATTCTCAGGATAGATCTTTAGTTATGTGTCTAGAATATTTTAATTAGGGTTGTAGTTAAGCGTGGGAATTTGTGGGCAGAATGAACCCCCTGGTGCTAGCAACCTGAAATCAGGCAAAGCAAAAGTAGGGTACAAAGTTGGATGAAGTGTTCAAACAGAGTAATTGCAGATAGGGAATATTAAAAAAAATACAGTTCTCTATTCTGTAGGACTGCAGTAATTCCAACAGAGCATATTGTACACATTATTTCCTGAATGTCTTAGGTTCTGCATGTTTAAAATCATGAATGAAGTTTCCTACAATGGTGGACTATCTCGGAAAGGTTCATAATCAGTTCTGGATCGTGTCTTTTGGCATGAGCCCGAGTTTTCTCCTTTCCGGAGGGAACCTGTATCTGTTTCCTGCATCTGTTGCCCATCCTTCATTGTGAATGGAAAGCAAGTAATTAATTTTTTGTTGTTGTTAGCAATTAATTGCCCTTGCCAAATCTTGGAGGACCTATTGTCTCCTTCAGACACAATGTTCTTGGGAAAAAGTCTTACTTTTTGTAACCTCTTGTGCAATCTTCGCTTGGATGATAAATACGTCTTGGCAACTGGGAGCTTTCTGAATGAAAAATGTTGCTGGACAACCCTGTAGTACAGCAAGAACGCTCGCCGCTGCCAGCGCTGGTGGAGCGCAGCCAGGCAGGAGGGCAGAGCGGGGGAAGCCTTGCACGTTGCCTATGGAGCCCAGAGCGAGATGGAGCCTCTCTGTGCACACATCCAGCTATCTGTTTACCATTAAACAAGGATTTTCCCTGTTGAGCATCTGAGCTGAAAGGTGCCTTTCCTTCTAGCAACATCCTGACATGGCTTGGCACGCTGCCTTCTGCTGACACGGGAATGGGGAAATGACTGAGCACGCTGACCATGCAGCTGTCTGCTTTGGGCAGCCCGCTGTAGGCTCTAGCAGAGAAACAGCCCCTCTCCCTTTTTCTCTGCGAACCCACAAATGTGGAATTCTGCAGAGCTGCCTCAGTCCACAAAGACTTTGTGGAGTCCTACGTTGGTGGCTTCGTGGTTCTTGGCCTGACACTGGTTTTCCATGAGTTCTGTCCCGAACCACAGCTCACCACCGAAACCTCATTTTAATGTTGCAACTGTAACATTAATTATGAAGTTATTAGTTATTTGTAACAGCACGTTTTCCCTTTGTAGCTGTTTTCTTTATTTTCCTTACCAACAGCCAGCAGCGTCTGGAAGCAAAAAGGTGCGTAGAAGCCTCGTGCAGAGATGTTTGAATTCTCCGAGGGGAATACACAGAATGCAAAGAATGAGTTGGGGCCGGGACTGCTCCATTCCCCTGTGGTTTGTGTGCATGCTGCCAGGGCCTCGTGTTCCTGCCTGGAGCCTGACAGCTGGCTGTGGGGCGAGCAGAACGCGGCCAGCGGCCGGGCTCCTCAAACCCCGCTGCTGCTGACAGCGCTTGGCCTGCTGCAAGGGAAACGAGCAGGAGCGGGGCCTGGTGCAGCGTACCTTGCAGTTAATGGAAACCTTTGTTGACATCAGCGGGAGGTGGATTTGGTCCAGTGCCTGCTTGAATGCTTTGGCATTGGATACGGCTCCAAGTGGATCTTTTTTTCATGTCTCATTTCTGGTCTTTTCTTCCTACTGTTTCTAAAATGTCCTTACTGTGGAGCGGTAACACCAGGACAGCCCTGGCTGTGTCCGTGTAGCTGTGCACGTTTATCCCTGCCCAGTGCCTGTCCCGTTGTTTCCCCAGCCTTTCTGTTGTCTCTGACATCAGTCTGCAAACTTCTGGCATTGATTTCTCTCCTTCTTGAGCCCATTCTACTCCTCTGTACAAACCCCCTCCGTCTGGCTTAAGGCTCTGCCCCAGCCTCCAGCTCTCCCACAGGTATAGTTGCTGTCAGTATTGAATCCATCTTCTGCACTTCTGCCCCTCCTTTTGTAGGTGAAATCTTTATTTTTTTGTTGGTCACCCCCCATTTGCTTAGAGATGCTGCAAGGCTTCTGGGAGCCAGCATCACAAACTGAAGTTATGTGTCTCTCATGATCTCTATGGGAGGAAAAGTCCAAAGCTATGGGATTTGGGGAATGCAGGTGTTCTTTTGAACCACAGAAAACCTCACATATTTCCAGCAGCAGCGTAACATGAAGCACACACAGTCAGAGATGAGGAAACCCTTTAGAGAGTGGGAGCTGACTCGTGAGGACGACGGGCTGAGAGGCGTCCAGGGCTGCGCTGCGGGCTGCAGGGGGAGGTTGTCACTCACACACCCACTGCTCCTGAGCTCTTGCTGGCTCTCAGGTGGTCATACAGTCTGTCCTGAAAAGCGCTTTTCCCTCCCATTATTCCCACTGAAGTTTAAGTATGAATCCCATGTTGTGTCTGCTGAAGGTAGAACATGCAGCTTTGAGCAGACCATCGTCGTTTTAGTGCTGCTGTTCTTCTGACAGTGGCAATGGCAAAAGGTGAGAATGGCAGTGCTAGTGCAGAAGGGAAGGTTTGTTTTCGGAGATATCACTATGGTGGTGATAAAAGGCAAACCTATTTTAGCCTCCTTAAATTCTGTGCTGCTAACATACTTGAGATGGGGAGAAGTGCATTATGTTTTACTAATCATTAAGGTCACGTTGTTTACCAGGCATTTATTCTCTTGGTACCCAACAGCAGACATAACCAAAAAAGCCCAAGATCCACACCAGCCCAGAGGTCTTTGTGCACTGAGCACATCTGATCTGTGCTGTGAGGGGAGATGCAGCGGTGTCAGTGGGCAGCGTGCTAGCAGCCAGCGTCCCTCGGTGCTGGGAGCGCTGAGCACCAGGATGCGAATTTCCTAATACTTCAGAAATGTATCCACAAGGAAAAAAAAGAAAGGGGAAAAAAAACATTGTGGGAAATTCTTTCCTTCGTGCATAATAGTTTTTGTTGATATAAAATTGCCCTTAGTAATGTGTTGATGCCCATGAAATATTTCAGCTATAGGAAATGTGAAACCAACTACTGCCTTTCTATGAATTATGAGTCATAAATTGTATGAAAAATATTCAATCCTGCTGTAGCTATTCCCCAAGCAGAACCTCTGAGTAATGGAGAAAATACTGCCATTTTGGGGGGAGTGGGAGGGGACTGAGCTAAGCGAAGCAAAATGCCAAGTGCCAGCATGTGGCTTTGTGCTCAGTGTGAATTGGTGTCACCTGAGACCATCCTCCCTTGCTAAGTAAACAGTGAGTGAGTGTGTTTCACACCCTTGCAGTTCAGCCAAGCGAAATTCTTTGCTCCAGATGATGTGGAAGAGGGGCAGAGGTGCTGGGGCTGCCTGCGTGCTGGCCTTGCCCGTGGGAGAGCTGGGTGCCTGGGTGCTGGTGCCAACCCAGGCAACACCTTTGCAGCCAGCACGCCAAGCCAAGGCACCACAAGCTCCATCTGATTCAGCACCTGTGGGCAGGTCACGATGACAGAATTCCCCTGAAATGGCAATGAAGTGGCAAGGTAGTGAGATTTGCAGGCAATTCATTGATAGTGACATTTATTTCATCCCACATCGGCCAGCCAAGAGCTAGCAGTCCAGTTCACGTTAGTCTTCTAATCATCTCTCGCCAAAGATGAGTTTATCTCCTGTTATCTCTGTTTTATAAGTTGCCTTCTGGAAGTAATTGTGGACATATCTGGAAGTTCTCAGCAGCTGCTTCAGACTAGTTAATGTAACGTTTTGATGGCTGAAGTTCAATGAGATGAATTCAAGCTGGACGTCAGTTTCTCCATCATTTCAGAAAAGACCTAAGCCCTGTGAGGATGTGCAAATTCTCCTTTACAGTAATTGTTGAAATTTATTCTATATACCTGAGTCATAAGTAAATGTATAAACAAACTCCAGGAGGGTGACTTCCTGGCTGTAGAGCAGGGGACACTGACAGTTGCTGTGATGGAGCAGTTCAACTAGAGTATTTATTTTTGCCCCAGTTTTATTTTTTGGGTTGTGTGTCTGGCACCCGTGTTCATTTTTCAGAGGTGATAGGTGCATGCCCAAAAGGATTCAGTTACAACAGCCAGCAATGTGAAATAGAGCTTAACGTGCTCCTCATTTTCTATGTAGGTAGTGATGTCCCAGTGGTACTGCAAGCAGCAGTCTTCCCCACTGCCTCCAGGGGGAGCAGGATTTGTCCAGGAGAAATCAGTCCCTGCCTGCTTAGCTTCTCGTGGCATTTGGGAAAGCTAAAATTGTACTTAGTGCGTAGAGACATGCAGATGTGACTGAGGCACACTCTCAAATCTCGAAAGTGAAATATTTCCTTCTCTTTCACCCTAAGTCAAACTACACTGACTTTTCCAGATCTGTTTCAAAGTTTATTTTAAGGATTCTTAAAGTACAGGTTTCAATGTGATGCTTCTTGAATTGCTGGAATTTGGGTAGGCTGAAGTTTTTTGGTTTTGTTTTCTTGGAATTTTTGAGTTGTATAGGGTAAACAAATGTTTTCAAAACGTGAGTCCATTTGGATCCAGGCAGCTGTTACCTGGTGCAAATTATAAAATGTTTCTGTAAGTTTAAGCAAGCTTACTGCTTTCTAAGCTGCAGGGCGGTGCTGGGGTTGTGCCTCGCTGTGATTCAGCTCTTGTTTGCTTTACGCAGGAGATGGCTGTGCGAGCGCTGAAGCAGACGTGTAGCAGAAGCATTGAAGCAGCTCTGGAGTACATCAGTAAGATGGGCTACTTGGATCCTAGGAACGAGCAGATAGTGCGTGTCATTAAGCAGACCTCACCAGGTGAGCATGAAGTTTTCTTTACGTTCTTTCTTGCAGTAAGCTAGTTTTCAGGTGGACTTCCTGCTGTTAAGAAGAAGGGGACTGGCAGCGTAGCTTTGCAGGAGATGGTTATGTGAATGTGGCCCTGCAAGCTGAGCACAGCTCACCTGCTTCCCAGCAGCCGTCCACGTGCATGTTCATACTCCACCTTCCTAAACACAAAGCTTTTTATCCTTCAGTCATCTCAGCCATCTCGAGTCTACCACAAGGTAAAAGCTTGCACGTAGGTAGTTGCTGGGGAGTTGTGAGATAGCTCACTTCCCAGGAATTCATTCTTGTTAACATCCTTGTAAGCACGCTGCAGAAATAGCTCAGGCCAAGATGGCAGAGCCTTGCCACTCATCCCTGCTAGTCTGCTTCAGCTCTGTTCCATGTAAATTAACTGGGACGATTTGGGCCCTGCATGTGCCTGATTAGCAAACATCAAAAATAACATACATTTCCTTTGAGAGGATTGAAAAATCTTTCCAGGCAGAAAGCTTTAATTACTCAGTTGTATTTCACTTGTATTTGGTTTTGCTTTCTTACCATTCAGATGCATGCAATGTTCTGAGTCCTTACGTTTTTGAGCAGAAAATCTGCCTTTACTTTTAGGGTACGCAGAACGCAAAACTTCAACATCATGCAAATGATGTTGGCTTGCCTGTGGTGCAATAGAAGCATACTGATTTGTTTGGTGTTGCATTGCTTGTGCCAGGATAGCACAGGTCTCCTGCAGCTGATTTGGAAGCACGTAATGCTACCTGGAAACCTTTCATTTGCAATTTGAGAATGTAAAACTCACGCTTCGAGTTCCATATATTGGTGTGTGGAGAAATAGATTTTTTTCAAATTACTCCTTTTAGTCCAGATTTAATAGTTAAGCTAATGAGTTTTAGCATACTGGCAAGACCTAAAACTTATCAGATGTTTCTTTTGGACAGAGACTAAGTATAAAAACAGTTGATCCCATGAGAACAGTTGATGAATCTGACAGAATGCACTGATCTAGAACGCTTCACAGGCAAGAGATGGTTGTCAACCAAGAGATGTTGGATAGGAATATGTGGAAAAAAAATCAGTAGCAACTAGTATGTTTTGTATCTTCACAGTTCCAGTATTCCTTAGTCAGAGCAGAACAGACTTACTGGTCCACATATCTCGGAGGTGGAGGTCATACCTCTCTTGACATCAGCGAGATTCCTTGCATAGCTGAAGCGTGCGTCCCAGAGGAGGACGGTTATTGCTGCTGCTTTCCTCCATGGCCCCTGAGGAGGGAAAACAAAGTCAGTCTGTCCCCGAGGCACCGTATGATCCCTACTGACAGAGATGACAAAAGGGTCACGTGGCTGCCTCCCACGCCCAGCCCAGAGCAGCCACTTCTTTGGATGCTTTGGATTGCCAGAGCCTTATCAGTGCATCTCATTGCGTCCAGGCAGATCAGCTTCCAGGGAGCAGTTGGAAGTGCAGCCTTGGTAGGCAGGGCTTTGTGTTAGTTATCATAGGAAAAACCGCTGCTGATTATAGATTTTGCTTGAAAGAGTGTTGATAATTTGTCCAACTTTTCAAAACATGGCATTGCTTATGAAGTGTCGCTTAGTATGGGCACAGCCTCTTCAGCATGCAGAAATGGTGCACAGGCCTGGCTTGATGCTGCACGTGTTCCTGCGACTTTGTGAGTACGCAGGGGTCCGCAGCAGTGCGTGAGGGTGCTGCACCTGGCCCAGCTGGGACGTGCTCTGAGGCAAATAACTGGAAGAGCTTGTGAGCCAGCGCTCAGGCCTGTTAGCACAATGTGACTGTTCTTGCAGGCCTTGTGAAGTTAAGAGTTTTAAAGGAAATTGTTTTAAAAGAAAATTGTTTAGACTTACAAGGGCCAACTCCTGTGATTTATGAAAGCTAAAGAACCAGAAGGGGAACAAAAAAAATAGGGACAGCACAGAGTGTTTTCCCGTCTTACCAGCACAGCCATTGCTTTCTACACCTGCAGTTTGTCCATGGATGAAAGAACTGATGGAAAGTGCTGTTAACACTTCCAGCATAGGAATGCTGCTGTCTGGTCTCTGCACATTCTTCAAGCTGAGATTAGCATGTTGACACCCTGAAAGATTTGCCTTCCAAACAGCAAGAAGATGAGTAATTTGAGGGGACGCTCTGTGCCTAACACATTGGAAAGAAGACAGGATAAGCTGCATGATGTTGTAAATGAAGTAAACAAGGGTGTTTGAGGAGAGTGATGGAACAGAGAGATGCAGACAGGTCCCCAGCACGAGCAGTGAGCTCGCTGTGTAGAAGATGTGGACTAATTGATGACCTAGTAGTAATGTTGGCTTCAAGTTGGACTGACAGTCCTTCAGAGAGCTTTTTTCCTCCTGTTGGTGCTGTGCTTCACTCTGTAGTGTCCTCCTGTCTGTGAGCAATGCCCAGAAGTGCTGGTCCAGCTTTCAAAAACAGGCTGAAGTGTAATCTGATGACTTCACAGTAAAGGAATTCATGCTTCTATTTTCATGATTTGGTACAACTCCCTGATGATTCCTGGCATCAGCAGTGCTGTGGGCCAGTGGCTTGTTATCGGTGGTAATACTTGGCACCTACCACTTCGAATGTCCGGACTGCTTAATTTAGGTTTTGGAAGGTGAGGTTTTTTCGTAACACATAATCCCCAGGCTGTGTGTGTGTGTAAGGATAGGTGGATGAGTAATGCAAAGTAATTGCTTCACCTGAATTGTTTCCTAACATCCTTCTGTGTTCTTTTTATAAAGGAAAGGGTATTGTGCCAAATAACGTGACCCGCAGGCCAAGCTTCGAAGGATCAAGCGAATCTTTTCCGTCCTACCATCAGATCAGTAATGCAGCCTATGAGGGGACAGGCTTTGCAGCAGAAGGTGCAAATATGCTCACGGAAGTTCCAAGGCCATACATGGACTATTTAATCCCTGCCTCGCAGTCTCCGGCTATGAACGCTCCTGTACAGCGACCCTCTGGAGTAGGCGCTCACAGCACACCAACAAGCCATCAGCAGAAAACATACCCTGCAAATATTGAGTCTTCTGTGATTAATTATCCCGTGTCTAATCACAGCAGCCCAGCCTTGCAGCTGCAGGCCCCCCATGGCTCCAACAGCCAACATTACAGCAGGCAGCACATGATGGTGCAGGGGGAACCCATGGGGTACGGTGTTCAGCGGAGTCCGTCCTTCCAAAACAAGATGCAGCAGGAGGGAGGCTATGCCAATCTCCCAAATAAAGGGGCAGTTGTTCAAAATAACTCTGGTCATGCATTTCAGCAGGCACCAGCAAGCCTGTATATATCACATTCTCATCACAAACAGACAAGTCCCCCCTCTCATCAAATGCACGTGATATCCAGAGGCCCAGCATTTGCTAATGATTTTTCAGACAGCCCACCACAAAATCTATTAACTCCATCTAGAAATAGCCTAAACATGGACCTCTATGACATGAATAATCCTCAAGTTCAGCAGTGGCAAGCAGCAACACCATCACGACGAGATTCTTTACAAAACCCAGGAATAGAAACATCTCCACGGCAACACGTATCCTTCAGACCTGATGCCACAGTGCCGAGCAGAACAAACTCCTTTAATAACCATCAGCAGCAGCCGCAAGTGACTGTGTCTATAAGACAGGTTCCTCCAGGAAAACCTGATCCTTCAATTACATCTCCAAACACAATCACAGCGGTCACATCTGCTCATATTCTCCAGCCAGTGAAGAGCATGCGAGTGATGAGACCCGAGCCTCAGACCGCAGTGGGACCTTCCCATCCTGGCTGGTTACCCGCGCAGGCACCGGCTGTGGATGGCCTGGAGATCATTGAGCAGCATGTGCCACCTGTTGGAGCAGCCAGTGCCTATCAACTGGAAGTGGACTACGGTAACCAGGAGCTGCGGTGTCCACCACCGCCGTATCCCAAGCATTTGTTACTTCCCAACAGCTCTGAGCAGTTTGATATCAACTGCTTATGCATGGGTGTAGAGCAGACCCTCCGGGTAGTCCCCAATTCAACGTGCAATAAGGCTGAGGAGAGCTGCGAGCGGAATGACAAAAGCAGCAAGAACACTAAAGCTGAAAAGCCAAGCAAGGATAAAAAGCAGATCCAGACGTCTCCAGTGCCTGTGAGAAAAAATGGCAAAGATGAGGAAAAGCGAGAATCCCGAATAAAGAGCTACTCACCGTTTGCTTTCAAGTTCTACATGGAGCAACACGTAGAAAATGTCATAAAAACCTACCAGCAGAAAATTAACAGAAGATTACAGCTGGAGCAAGAAATGGCTAAAGTAATTCTTATTTTTTATATAGTAAATTGAATGGGGTAAAATTAATTATTACTATTTAAAATCACTCAATTATAAAAGCAGGCTTCCTGGGAAGTGATAGGTATTCAGCAGGTCCCTGTAGCAGACTCTTTTCACTTAGAAGCCTCAGTGCAGATCTGAGAGGGCTGTTTGAAAAACCTGAGAGAAGAAATAATATATCTTCATACCAGAAAAGTAAAATGAAGCAAGAAAAGAAAGTTTGCTTAGGAAAGAACTCAGAAGCCAGGTTTGAGGCCATGATACTTTTTGGCTCTTGAAAATCGCTGCGAAAGGTTTTCTTTGCTCCAGTTCTTCCTGCCTCTTTCATGATAGCAGCTGCTTATTCACCAAAGCCACAGTTTGACTTGGCAGTAAATTTACTATGCCGTATTTTCAGATGAATATATAAAACTTGACAGAAAGTTGTCTGTTGAACATATGTTAGTAATAATATCATGCAAGTAATCACATCTTGGCCAGCTGCAATGATCTTGGGACCCTTGCTGGAACTTGTTCTAGAAGCAGATCTCAGTGAGGTGCACTTAGAGCTTCGTTCACGTCTAATGGTAGCACTCAAACTGAGCAGATTCACTGCAAGGGCTGTTTGAAACAAAGCTGCCAAGTTCTGATGATTGCTCGGGCAGCTCTGGTTTTAATTTTTAAATGCGGAAATTTTTTTTTTTTCCCTCAGGCATGATTAGAATATGATAGTCTACTTTTGTATTTAAGGATAAACTCGAAGGAAAGCTGTTATTCATGCAAAATGGATAACAATTTACCTGATCTTCCCTAGCACAGTCAATTTCTAGAATCAATTAAGTCGATGCTGATGTTGCTCCAGAACACTCAGTGGTTTGTTTGCTGAGACTGAATTTAAAAACTTCTAAGACCTCTTGAAAGGTCAGTCTTGTAGTGACAGTTAATAGTTGGCCTCAGTGCAAGCATAGGTTATGTTGCACTGCTTGAATTTAGTGAATATTTTCCTGAGACTGAGATAGTTGGGGAACAGTTTCTGAAGAAATAAAAAAGAAGCTAATAGCGTCAGTTCTTTTCTTTTCTGGCTCTTCAGCTTTTGTTCACTTCATAACTCAGAGATAATTCAACTATAAACAAAAACAGCTCCTTCCCCTAGCAACCTCATCACTGGCTGGAATAGTACGCTGTGAACTCAGGAGATTCTGGCTCGGTGAATATTGCATTATTCTAGAATTAACCAAGAACACAGCACACTAATTATTTTACCTTAAAACTACAAACACTCATTTTAATATGGATTGAAGATCTCGCTCTCATTTTAAAAATAGCATTACTTGTTTTGATTTGGCTTTTGCCTTCAGTCTGAAAATTCACCCTACCTGCTCTGCAAGTTTTTTCAGACCTTCATCGTTATTCATATAGATTTCATTTTTATAATGTGGGGATCTGGCTGCATAGTCTGGCTGCCCGTATTCACCTTTAGAGGTGTGAAATTAAAAATTCAATCAAAGTGGCAGCCTTGTGAGTGAATGCTTGGGTCTTTAGCCTGCTAATCAGTCAGCTTCATCTCCATCCACCATCCTCCCCATTGCCTCTTCCCATCAAAATGCCTCACTTAAGTCAGTTAATTCAGGATTCCAGAAACAGGTTATTCAGAAGGAAGGGGGCCTGCTGCAGAGGAGGAGTTGTCTGAGGACGCTGGGGATCAGCCCAAGGGCTTCTGCTGGTAGAGGCTGCCAGTGGCCCTCAGTAGAGGGGACAGGTACTGAAGACAGAAGTGTGCAGGCTCTATCTTGAAGGGTGGGGAAAGTCCAGCTGGATACTTCTCCACTTTTCCAGAAGGTATCTCCCTTCAACCATGTGAAATATTGCTTGCAATTATTTTGAGGCCCTCTGGGGACAGAAGGTGGCTGGACAAGCCAGCTTTGTTACTGTTCAGGGGGGGAATAGTACATTTACAGGTGAAAGAGGACCAGGATCTAGCCTGCGGTGGCTGGGAGGAGGCAAGAGCTGAGGGTTGTGTGCATATATTTTGAGAGGAAAAATGGAGACCTGCAAAGCTTGAGAGTGGAGGCTGTATATTGCAGAGGAAGGAAAACGGTTTGCAAAGAAGAGGATTCCCAAGGTACTTGGGAATGTGTAGGTCAAAAACAACTTCTTAATTACCATGCAAAAACCAACAGGGCAAATGAATTTGTAGGTACTTCAGAAATACAGGCACTTGACAGACAGGCAAGAGATTGTCTTGAATATCTTGAATGTCCTGTCTCATTCTTAGTTAATTTCTCTGTGTTTGCGAATTTCCGCATTGTGTTTTGGGAACGCTAGTTTATTGTTCTGTTGCTATGAATAACCTTACTAGCTCTTGTGGCTTGCTTTCCCTTATAAAGGCAGGCCTTTGTGAAGCAGAACAGGAACAAATGAGGAAAATTCTCTACCAGAAGGAGTCCAACTACAACAGGCTTAAAAGGGCCAAAATGGACAAATCTATGTTTGTGAAAATCAAGACTCTGGGCATTGGTGCGTTTGGAGAAGTCTGCCTGGCCTGCAAAGTGGATACCCATGCCCTGTATGCCATGAAAACTCTGCGGAAGAAAGATGTACTAAACCGGAACCAGGTGGCTCATGTCAAAGCAGAAAGGGACATACTTGCTGAGGCAGACAATGAGTGGGTGGTTAAACTCTATTATTCCTTCCAAGATAAAGAGAACTTGTACTTTGTAATGGACTACATCCCTGGTGGGGATATGATGAGTCTGCTGATTCGGATGGAAGTCTTTCCAGAGCGTCTTGCTAGATTTTATATTGCAGAGCTCACTTTGGCTATCGAGAGTGTGCACAAAATGGGTTTTATTCATAGAGACATCAAGCCTGACAACATTCTGATAGACCTCGATGGGCATATCAAGCTGACTGACTTCGGACTGTGTACGGGATTCAGGTGGACTCACAATTCAAAATACTATCAGAAAGGTTAGTGTTTGTTCTTAGGCTTTGTTTGCACTTTTAATCTTGAAACAAAGTTACCTCTTGGCAGAAATGTCAGGTGAGTTAGTGTTTGTATCACTCCTTCTAGTGGTTTGTTTCTAATCTTTTGTTCCCAGCACTATTCAAGTCCGTGTCAGTAGTTTGGCTGACCACTGCAGCAGCAGCAGTTTTTCAGTTCATGCTTTTTTGGAGGATCTTTGTTGATAGTGAAAGAATTTAATCTCAGATTTAACATAATCCAGGTACCTCCTGTGCATTCCATTGGGTACTAGAGTACGTCAGCAAAAAGGTCATAAACAAATTGGTATGGCTAATCTAAATATATTCCATTGTTCTGCATCTCCCATACGGGAGCCTGCCTCCCTGTGCTCAGACAGAGACGTTCTGCTGGTTATGGAAAACCAATTGTGAAGGAGAGGGCAGAAGACATTGCCCTGAGTTTAGAGGTTAAGTGCTGTTCTTCAGTGATGCTAGAAGATGGCAAAACTAGATCTAGATAAATGCTTCTCGCTTTGTGTGTTGTTTTATGACTGTAACTGTAAACTTTCTTTCCCATTTGAAAGGGAGTCATATCAGACAAGACAGCATGGAGCCCAGCGATCTTTGGGACGATGTGTCCAATTGTAGGTGTGGAGATAGGCTGAAGACGTTGGAACAAAGAGCTAAGAAGCAGCATCAGAGATGTCTAGCCCACTCATTGGTTGGAACCCCTAATTATATTGCTCCTGAAGTCCTGCTTCGCAAAGGTAGATAACCTCTATTTTATTTATTTTTACTTAATTTGCTGCTTTGGAAGTTTGTCATTCTGAAGTTTGCAGACCACAGGCACTTAGCTCAGATTAAGGAGAAACATTTTTGCACGTGCTCTGCTGATTGGCTTCACATTGCTGATGTTAAAGGTGGTTATGCTTTGTCTGTCTCGATATCTCTTCACTTTGAGGCCTTTGCAGGAGACTGCTAATAACTATGTCAGATGATGTTGGCCGTGATACTTGTCAAGTGTGAAGCAGGTTGTCTGTACACGTAGACTACGACAGTGACCATTAGCAAGTTATAAAGAGCTGCAAGTGGCCATCTGATGGTTTTGAATCACCAATTTAGATGGAGCCCTTCAAAATGGCTGATATAAACTTGTGGAAACATTCTCCAGATTCCCAGTCAAAATCTTGAGGAATCACAACAAAAAGTCTTATACAAGTTACGCTGGACATACTACACTCAAGAGCTCATCTGGAGGAATGTAAACAATACTTCTGTGACTGTCCATGAGAAAGAGACACGATCACTGTAGTAAGAAGATTAAATGTTCAAAGTTGTCTGCAAAGTTGTCTGCAAAGCCTGACCCTGAGGCTAACCTTGACTCTTTTTCAATTCAAGAGGATTCAGTTTAGATCCTACAGCATCCAGGGACACAAATCTCCATTGAATTCAGTGTTCAAGTCCTCCATTCCTGTTGGAGATCTCTAAGCTATACCTTACTTGTTTTGTCTGAACAATTAAGGGATTGAAATTGTTCCTCTGCTTGGAACTTGCTCAAAAAGTCATCTGTATCTTTATTCTGACTCTAGTCAGGCTGTGTCTTTCAGCAGCTTTTCAAACCCATGGTGTCAGCTCCACTGAACCTAGGTGGGGACATTGCTCACCAAGCGTTTTTGTGTTCCCTAAGGGCCAGTTTATGCTGTGAAGTGATGGAGCTGTGGATGGGGCATGAAAAAAGCCTTCGTTCTTTCTAATTATGTGATTTCCCCACTTACTGTCATTGAGAATTAAATTTATTGAGAATGATTCCCAGACAACAGTATTGGATCTCTACTGTCAGCAGTAGAGTTTACGTCAGCAAGCAGAAGCATTTTATGACAAAGTTGGATGAAGAGTCCTTTGGTTTTGGGTCACTTGTTTGAGAAAGGCAGAAATCTGTGCTGCATGTTTTGATGCTTTGTTGCAAGAGGAAATAGTAGCTCTGTGCATATTTTCTGTGACTGGTGGAGAGAAACCTTTTGACTTGCCTTTCAGGATACACTCAGCTCTGTGACTGGTGGAGTGTTGGTGTGATCCTCTTTGAGATGTTAGTGGGACAGCCTCCTTTTCTGGCTCCTACACCCACAGAAACACAACTGAAGGTAAATTGAAGCAAAATTCCAGTCTGTGGTAGAAAAACATTAACTTTTTTCTATCTTTTCTCCTTCATGTACAGACCCATCCCCTCATGTTGTACTGGAGAAAATTAAACTGTGATTATAAAAGCCTGATTTTAAATAGTTCTATGCAGGGACAAATCCTTTCCCAGTCAATGAAGACTGTGAATGTCAAGCCAGAACTGACTTGTCCAACCACATAGATAGTTACTAGTTTTCTGAGTCTTTTCTGCACAGTTTTGGTTTCTGAAGCACAGGTTCATCCATATCAGTTCTTTAGGGTGCATGTCAGATTTGAGTAAGCTGATATGACAAGTATAATTTCAGATGGCAATGTGAGTGTTTCAAAGTCGAGCAGTAAGTAGATTTTTTTAGAAAAGAATGCATCTCACAACCAATCTCCTCCTTTACTTTTTGGAGACTAAATGAAGGAACTCCTTGATGTCATTCAGTTTGCACATGACTTCATGGAATATATTCTCAAATTTGGCAACAGGAGCTTTCAAGAGGAGATTTATCTTTTTTAACTTGTAATTGGTTCTCCTATCTGCTATCTGGCAATGTTTCTTGACTCATTAAAGAAATCTATTAACAGCTGATGCAATCTAATCACTGAGTTCTTGAACCTCTAAAATAACTGTACAGAATGTGAATTGACCAGTTTTGTGTGTACTCCTCAACAGTTAGTGTTGACAAAAGGATCAGAGGGATTCTGTGTCCAAGACTAGAAGTTAATACCTTTCTCATCTTTAGGTGATAAACTGGGAAAGCACGCTGCACATTCCCTCACAGATCAAGCTAAGCCCTGAGGCAACTGATCTCATCACCAAGCTGTGCTGCGCAGCTGAGGACAGGCTTGGAAGAAATGGAGCAGATGATATTAAGGCTCATTCTTTCTTTCACTCTATGGACTTCTCTACCGATATCCGGAGGCAGCCAGCTCCCTATGTTCCAAAGATCAGCCATCCAATGGACACTTCAAATTTTGATCCAGTTGACGAAGAAAGTCCTTGGAACGACGCTAGTGGTGACAGCACCAGGACGTGGGACCCATTAGCCTCTTCCAATAGCAAGCACACAGAACACGCCTTTTATGAGTTTACTTTCCGAAGGTTCTTCGATGACAATGGGTATCCATTCAGGTATCCCAAACCTTCTGGAATGGAAGTTGGCCAGTCTGAGAAACCCAACGTAGAGGACAAAGGTGTGGTGGATCAGACTGGAGCTTGTCAACCTGTATATGTGTAAATATTGTACAGAGTACTCCAGATAAGGCTAATCTCGAATCCGGTAGGGCCTTTAACTGATCTTTTAGGGGCTGACCCTGCAGTGCTTGTTCGGATGTCCGGGATGTTCGGATATTGTCCTGGGGAATCAGAAATTTGCAGGGCCAGGTCCTAAAAATGGCACTTGTGGAAGTTCAGGTCAGTTTTACTGTAAATAACTTTGTTGATAATTACACTTGAAATCCTGGTCTTCACCAAAATCTGCAAGGCCAGAAGTCTATCATTTCTAGGCCTGTTTTTCTTCGAGGTCACCATCCCCCTACTCAGATTAACATTTACAGATTTCTGCAACTGTCAGCATTATTTTTTAAATGAATAAAGAGCACTTATATTTTGTTTATAGCAGGGTTGTTTTTTTTTTTTTCCTACTAAATTATAGGGATTAACTTTGACAAATCATGCTGCTGTTCTTCTTTTCTACATTTTTATTTTATCCATAGCACTTATTTCACATTTAGGAAAATGCATAAAGCGGAAGAACATGTGATGAAAGGTTTCTGTGCAATAATGTAAGAAAGGAGGAAAAAGAAAAAAAAAAAAACACAACAAAAAAAACCCTCAGCTTTCTAATTTTCTAAATTTACTGATGCCGTTGTATTCGCACCATGATTTTTGTTTATTGTATGTATTTTCCACATTTCAAAATTGTGACGTAACCTTAAAGCTGCTTGATTTCCTTCTGCTTATTGGAATGTAATAGAAAGTGTGAGCAAGCGACTCTTTGGGTGTGATTTTGTTGTCTGGTGTGTGAAGAATGTTGCATGAGCAGTGTTTTCCTGTTTGAAACGGCCTTTTCTTGCCATTCACAGGCAGGTCCTGTGGATCCGTTTTTACTGAGGGTCTAAGATTAGACCATTTTAAACCGCGTGCTGATAATGTATCGTGTGGATGGTTTCTCCTTATGATTGTACCCACTATTAATTTTGTGAAACGGATTGCAGAGGTTGTAACTGAACAGTGATTTTGTGGTCTGATGCAGTAGATCGCTTTAGTCACCACTTACCGTTGGCACACGTTTCCCCAGGACGGATCGTTATCTCAGAGCTGAGTTGTGGCAGCAGGCTGCGTCGGGCTCACTCCATAGCACGCGGCACAGCTGTTCAGTGCTGGCAGTATCGCAGAGCACCAGCACTGACACGAGCTCGGTGTCCTCGGACCTGGCCGGCTCAAGCTGTGTCCTTAACACAGCGAGATGGGGCTGCTGCTGAGGGCGTGCAGCTCCACGGGCCTATGTGGAACGTGGGGGGACGTGGCTCTTCCAGACATCAGCTCTCCCCCCGTGGCCGTTTGGGACGGCAGTGGGGGAGGCCCTGGCGTCTGGAAGCGTTGCTGCTGTTCCTGGGTGGCTGTGCCCTTGTCTTGGGGTGGAAGCGCTGCTGTGGCGGAGCACGACAGCCCTTCGCTGCCGTCAGGCTGGAGGCATCCTTTGAAGTATCAGTTCTTAACTATGTTAAAATACGCATTTTTCTTATATGTATAAGTGAGAATTATTCAAGATGATATCAGAATACTAAAGTAATTAAGCCATACATATTTGCATATATATTATATATAACTAAGTAAACACACACAAAAATCCTTAATTCAGATTAGTGTAACAGTCCTCTTTAAAGTGATTGACATAATAACATTTGAGGAAAACACTCCTTTAACGTGTTTTTGCTTCGTTGTTTTTTAATCTGGAACTTCATTATTTCTTCCATGTATTATTCCACATATTATTCCTTAATGTTTTAGCATATCCTATCCTATCCAGTGTTTAGCTATCTAAGCGACGACATATAAATTCATCAGCCTGAACTAAACAAAAACGGTTGTGTATTTGTTTACATTTGTATGAAAGGAATGTTCTGAGGTATGCAGTGCTTGTGTTGTGGCAGTTCCTGTAAGGTTCAGTATTACTGCTTTTTTATATAGTAATGCCATGTTTTGTTATTTACATCTAGCTGACATTCTTCCATGTGGTAGGTTCTTTCTCAGGAACTCAGTTTAACTGTTATTTATTGATATATCATTGCCTTTGAAAGCTTCTACTGGCACAATTTATTAAAAATCTGAATCAAAATCTAAAATGCATTATGTCTTCTTGAAAACGGTAATTCCTTCCTATTTTAGGGCAGCATTTTTAATGTGTTTGTTTTGCAGTCCTAATGCTGGGTTTGAGCTCCAGACACAAGATCCCAAATCTCTCCTCTGTTTGCATGTAGAATTTCTGGGTACATGAGGACAGGTTTTGGTATAACAAAGTTTGTGGTGTTGCATTCCGTGCTGCTGCCTGCCGTGTCCTGCCAGGTGAGCGATGCGCTGCCGGTGCGCTCTGCAACGCAGCACAGCGAGCCCAGGAGGCTCCGTGTGCTTCCACGCTGAACAGAGCTTGTCTTCAGCGTCTGTGCTGCAGGGAACCACGGCCAACTCCCATTGCACTGAAAGAAGAGCTGGATTGGAAAATAAATCCCTTCAGCTTAGCAGGCGCTGTCTCTAGAAGGCTCACGTCCTTCCCACGCCTCTCAGGGGAAGACGGAAATGGGGAGACCATTTCGCGGAACTCGGGCACGTAGCTGCACACCGTGTGCTGGGACTGGCTCCGCACCCCGTGCGGTGACCCACGTGCACGGTGCCAACGCTGCGTGTGCAAGACTTTACATAGCTGCCTCTGAAAACTGAAGTAGTGCTGCTTCCAGAATGGAAACTTCGTAATGGAAACCTCCTAACGCCACAGTGCCTGTGGCACAGAAACAGCACGGGCCTCTGCAGCCTCTCAGAGCTCTGTTCTGCAGCGTGGCCGCATTTGCCAGGGAACAGCAACAGTCCCTGACAGGCAGTGTTGTTCCTGGTTCAGTGAGAAAGAGCTACCTGCGGAGGGTATAAGCCAAGGAGATAGAACCCAGCTTGAATAATGTGAAAGCTAAATGAGGGAAAAAAGCATTTGACTTGAAAATGGAAATGGAAGAATGAAATGAGCTATGCAGGAAGCAAATGGAAATGGAAGAATGGAAGAAGCTGTGCAGGAAGCAGGGCTATTGCCTGGAACTGGGTGGAAAATTGGCCCCATAAACTCAAGAAAATTCCATTCTCTTCCCTGTAGCTGACGAGGTATGAAATAGCTGCCTTAAAAGCTTTCCTGGAGACACTGCGACGAGAAGAGGAATGTAGAACATACAATTTGATTCCATCCGAAAATACAGAAACATTGGCAGAAAATAGCAACTGTTACTAAAAATATTACTGGAATTAAAAATATTAAATATTTCCCACAGGAAATAATCTCGGGAATAGATAATGTAGGAACAGCAACCGTTAAAACACAAAAAAATGTGTAAAACTGTTTTTCCTGGCAAATCTGCTGCAGCAAGAACATGGAAGTTGTGCCTTCCTCTGGGTTCGGGTCTGAGCAGAGCCACGCGCGGCGGTTGGTGAGAACGGGGTCCTGGGCTCATTCTTAGCAAAATAAACGGAGGATCTGATCCGTGAAGCTGCGATCACCTCCTGCAAACACAGCGGTAGCTCCAAGCCCTGCAGCAGCCTGGTGACACGGGCAGTTGCCATTCCGAGGGGCTGGCTGATGTGCTGACATGGCTGCTCACAGCCGGGACAGTGCCTTCAGCAAGGTGGGAAATGCGCATGTCTGCTGGCCTTTGGGTGTGAGAAGAAACCACTGCCACCGGGACAGCCCCGGGCGCTTGACCCAGGCGCTTGCACAGCGGTTGCCTCGTGGGGACCCTTGTCTTGTAGTGCTGGGAGCACACACGGTGAGACGCCCTGTTCTGAGAGAGCTGCAGGCAGGAGGGAGCCTGCAGATGTGTGCGTGGAGCCAGCGGGACCCGCAGCCCCAGGGCTGTGGGGTGTGGGAAGAACCACCCGGCTCCTGCACCACCTCGGGCTGCTTTAAAGGGGATCAGAGCAGCAGCCTACCTCGATGGGGCCGTCACTAACGGCTGGGAGGTGCGTGCATACACCTGCAGGCGGGTGTACTTGCTAAATCACAGCTCGTACCAACCCCTTCTGTCACCTTTTGGTTAATGGTCGGCTCCACAACCCTGCTTCTTCCCAAAGAGCATTGATGGCTTGGTACGCAACCAGAGTTACAGTCACTGCCGTGAGACCCCACCTGGGTACTGCATGCAGCTCCGGGGCCCCAGCGAGAGGACATGGACCTCTGGGGTGAGTCCAGGGGAGGGCCATGAAAGTGGTCGGAGGGCTGGAGCACCTCTGCTGTGAGGACAGGCCGAGGGAGCTGGGGTTCTGCAGCCTGGAGTACAAGGAGACCTTAGGACTTTTCAGTGCATAGAGAGGGCTTGTAAGAAAGATGGAGGAAGATTTTTGCCAGGGCTTGTAGTGACGTGATGAGGAGCAATGGTTTTAAGCTGAAAGAAAGTAGATGTAGATTGGATATAAGGAAGAAATTCTCAACAGGAGTGGTGGGGCCCTGGCACAGCTGCCCAGAGAGCTGTGGGTGCCCCATCCCTGGAGGTGCTCAGGGCCAGGCTGGATGGGCCGTGGGCAGCCTGAGCTGGTGGGGCCTCAGCTGAGCAGCAGCCTGAGTAGCCTCAGCTGCCCTGCCCATGGCAGGGGGTTGGGACTTGGTGGGCTTTAAGGTCCCTTCCAACTTGAGCAGTTCTATGCTTCTATGGCAAGTCTGTTGGGATCTGTTTAGCAATACACAGTCTGAAAACGAAGTCACCTCTTGTGAGATTGGTATCTCAGCATCATCTTTGTGGTAGCCACATGATCTCATTGCGTCTTTTTGACAAGTGCTTTCCATAGCACTGGTTATTTTTGGCTATTTGGTTATTCTCACCCCAGCAGCTCCATTTCAGACAATTTGCCTTCGATAGATGAGGTGACTGCCAGAGGCTGGACCCCATTTCAGAGAAGAGTGCCGGGCTGGCGGCAGCGTCCTGCAGGGCTGCGCGGGACACCGGGGCGCCCAGCAGTGGAGCGATGGTTTTGCTGTGCACACCTTGTCCTGGCTGTGGACAGGGCTGTAACACCAACATGAGCGAGTGCTCTGCCCCCAAGTGCTGAATTCTGGAGGGATTATGAAAATAAAAGCAGTGTCTCCCAGAAGAAAGCCATCTTTCCATTCCCAGGGAGCCGCTGGGGACGGGCTGCTGCCCTCAGGGAACGCTGTTTGTGTCACTGAAGACCAAGTCGCCGGGGCAGAAAGAGGAGAATCCAGAGATCAGCGATTGTTTTTTTCCTCAAAGATAATGCTTTTAACATCCCAAATGTTGGTTTGACAACATGGAAACATTTTGGAGGAACTTAGCAGCATGTTTACGATCATACTTCACAAAAAGAAAAAAATACGTTGTGTCCAAAAATCAAAGCAAAAAAAAAAAAAAAGTAACAAAAAGGCCAAGGTCTCGCAGTATATATAACACATTATAATCAAAATTACAAAAATAAATATGAACTGCTGTGAATAGGTCATTTTGGTGTTTCCAGAACAGATGTTGGAAATTTAATTTCTTGGAAATTTCCACCCGTGTGTTCCAATTTAAGACCAAAGGATGCATTTTTTTTAATGTTCAATTTCCCACATAACAGGACCTGCCAATTTAAACTAGCTCTAAAAATAACAGGAGGTCGAACAAATCGAGTAATATCTGGAACAAAAATGAGCTTAATTGGCAACATCATCTTGCACGCAACGCTGATGCCATCTGTCTTCTTGCCCTGCGCTTAAATCTCACCTGGACCCCAGTGGGGTGGGGGATGGCTCCCGGCTGAAGGGGGGCAGGGGCTGGTGACACCGTGCTGGAGTCCGCACCGTCCCGTGGTGGAGGCCTGCTGCGCTGGGCACTCACCAGGACAGTCATCGCCTGTGCCGTGGTGGAGTCCTGCACAGGAGCCCAGCCACGAGCCGTGCTTTGTAAGGTGCCACCACGAAACAAACAAGAGCTCATGTGCCCAGGCTGGTGGCTGGGGAATTGGCACCACTTTGTGCAGTTTGCTTTAGTCTACAGAAACACTGTGGTTTGCTGGTTTGCATTTTTTGTCTCTGTTATGACTTAGCTCAGGGTAACGGGTGGTCACTGGAATTGGTGTCCCGAGTGGCTGCGTGTTTGGAGCAATGAGGGACATTTGGGCACGGTTGTTTTCAAAGGGAACTGTAGCCCAGCTTTTCGCAATGCAAGGTAAAGAGCAATATGTGCAGAAGACAAGATGTAGTGATGTGAAAGCATTTCAGGGCATTAGTTTAAGGCATGCTGACCTCAGGACAGCTGGAGTGAGCTGGGAGGAGTGAGCACGTTGCATGGGAATGCAATGGAATAAGGGCTATACCCGACCTGAGAAAAGCGGGCCAGGAACTGACTCCAGCTCCTGAGACCAGGTGGTACCAGGAGGTTTGTGTCCATGTCAGTTGGGAAACCTATCCCACCCCCTGGGGATGTTTCTCTCGCAGAGCACTCACAGCCTGACACAGGGCGAGCAAGCGTGCATGGCTGAGAACGAAGATCACACAGTCACGGCCATCCAGAGCAACCCCTTCTGTACGCTGCTTCCCGGCCAAAGCCAATTCGACATTCCCAAGTCTTGCTCTTGGTGATTGATGCAATGACGACCTTGAAGCCTAATTACTCAAAGTCACAGCAGAGCCCTGAGGCGGGGTCGTGGCACCAGTGCTGAGTGACAACGACCGCAGCAGCTGCGGCCTTCACCCGGTGTTCAGGTTCTATAAAACTGAGTCTTAAATCTCCTGTGCAGGTGAGAAGCTTGGCTGGAACCTGCAAAATTGTAATTGTTCCGCGTGGAGATTGCTTGGAGGGATTTTTAACAGCTGGTTCAGTAATCAGCTGATTTTAATAAGGGGTTTGCCAAAGCAGAGTGAGTTGCTGCCAGCGCATTCCTGCTCTGGTTCCCGCTCGCCTCAGCTGCAGGACACCTTGAGGTGACCTGAGGCAGCCCCGAGCTGCCCGCTCCCAGCTCAGCACCCCCTGCCCTCAGCCCAAGGCTGCTCCTGAGCCCCCCCCAGCCTGTGGGCAGGGCAGGGGTGGGCTGGGGCTGCCCTTGGCCGGAGGGCGGAGGTGGCAGCAGCACAAAAATGATAGAAAGCAGTCTGTCTGGAAGGAAAATTCCTCTTCTTTTCTGAAACTAAGAAACAGCAGGGAAAGTGAAGGAGGGCTGTGCCCAGCAAGAGAAAGAAAACAGCGGTGATTGGTGGGCCCGGGAGTAACTGCGTGGTTCCTGCCAAGGAGGAGTCCTGCTGAGGCGCGGATGGGCCTTGGCGGCAGCCGCTGAAATCCTCGGGACAGGGAGGGCCCTTCCCAGCACACACTGCAGATCTCTGGCTTTTTATCCCATTTCCTAACACATTTAAATTCATTTTGCAGACAAACGACCGACTTAAATTAAAAGATTAACAGCCTCACTATTGCATAAACCTTCCTTGTTCTTTTATTTTGAACTTAAATATTACTTTGCATGTTCTGAGTGTCAACATATATAGTGAGGCTTGAGTTCCTTTTGAGAAATACCAATAAAATAACAGCTTCTGTTGTCAGGCTCTGGCACGGCTCCCAGTCACTGAGCTACTTGAAGCAAGGTTTGTCATTGCTGAAAACCCATTTTTCTTACAACATGAAATAAATAGGCCATAGGAATTTGACTGCTGCCCTCTGTCGGGTGGGATAGTTACTGCTCAGCTGCCCCCCCGATGCCACCACCAACAGCTGCTGAGTTACCCAGGCTGGGAGCACGCTGGTGGGATGGTTTCACACGCAGCATGTGTCCTCTAATACCCCAAACCCCAGACATTGTTTCTGTCTCTCTTTACAATTCGCGGTGGCTGGGCTATGGAGAACTCCAGGCACTGACGCTTCTCTGTCTCTCCATTCTTCTCTGGCTCCCGTGGGCACTGAACAGCTCTGCGCCTCGGGACGCTGTGGTCACAAACTCATACGGTTGGCACAAGTCTTAATTGCTTGCAGAACAGCAGGCAGAATGGCACAGGTTTATCTGGCTTCCCCAGCCTGGTTTTCAGATGGCTTTCTCCTGCACTGGAAGCCTGGAGTTAATTTGTACTTTCATGAAGATGAACATATTGTGCTTCTGTTAAGACGCTTTCCCCAGTGGCTGGATTTATTTTTAAAGTGAGTAACAGCAGTTAAGTGGTCACAGGGGGGACACCAGGATCTGTCCCAAGACAAGCAGTGCAAACACACAGGCAGAGAAGGATGTTTAAAGCCCAGAGAAAAGACATTAAAGAGCACCTGTGTCTTTGCAAATCATCTTCTGGTTTATTTTTAAGCCCTGGGTTATGAGTCAAAGGTGAAGCATTTCCCTTTGAGGCTGTGCACGGGGCAGCTGTGGCTGGTCAGCCCCTGTAAGAAGCAAGAGGTGGCCAGTAGGGGACCAGGGGAGAGTTTTTGGGAAGTGCAGGTCACTGGAGGCATGCTTTGCTTCCTCTTCACACTTGCTATTAGTGGACAAAAAATGAAATAAATGAGGGGAGATGAAGGGTCAGAAAACATGCTGCTGTGTGACCCCTCCTATCTGCAGTTACCTTTTCCTTCGTTTTAACTAACAGGGTTACCCCGAAGAGATGCCAAGGCTTGTCACCAGGGTTACTTTCCTTCTCCACCACAGCTCTCCCTAACACACGCTTGAGCAGAGGGCTGACAGATGGATGTCTCGGGTGTCCACCTTCAAATGGAGGAGAAACCCAGTTCCTGAAAGGGGCTTACATGCACCCGAGTTCTTCGTCACCTGCCGCCACCGTTCAGCCAGCCCTGGCAGCCCTCAGGCTGCTGCGCAGCTATCGGAAAAGCCCCCACAAGTCCAATCTCTCTTTTTCTTTTTCTCTTTCTTATATTTAGCTATCTCAAGTGGCTCCATAGAAAAAAATATTTTTATTATAAAATTCTAATAAAATGCCCACCTCACCCTAAGAACTGCTACAGGACCCTCCTATGTAATTTAAGACTACAGAATACAAATGGCACCACGAGTTCAGGCACTGAAGCCCCCATTGTTAACCTGCTTGTGGCTGTCCTTCTGGTTGGGATCTGGATGTCCTCAGCAGCTGCTGGCGCTAACGAGAGCTGAGAGCACCCCACAAACCCACTAGATTCAGTGCTAACCTCAATAGCTGCTGATCCAAGTGCTCCTACTCCAGCAGCCAAGGAGAGGAAAATTGTTCCGGAAACGATTTCATCTCTCAGGTTGGTGTCCTGCCCACGGCCTCTTCCCTCTGCCAGGCCGTGTACCCCTGGACTGCCTCCTCACAGCACATCTCAGCCTTCCCCTTCCAGAACCCTGTTG
The DNA here is from genome assembly GCA_013396635.1 of Penelope pileata. Lineage (NCBI taxonomy): Eukaryota > Metazoa > Chordata > Aves > Galliformes > Cracidae > Penelope > Penelope pileata. The sequence goes on along the minus strand of WBMW01002125.1, from coordinate 947,336 downwards.
GTGAGGTGCCCACGTTTCATCCTAAGTCAGATGGCATTAGCCCTCACCCATCTTCACACAACCACAACCAAACGGGCTGCGCAACGCATTTAAAGCCACGGATGCTGTTCAGCTCATGAGCTGGACAGGGAGTGCCTGGTGCATCGAATTAAACCACTGTGGAGCCAAAGGTTGATTGTTTCACAGCAGCTTGATAACACTGGAAGGGTGTTTCTCACAGTAACACTTCATGACAATAAATCCTGGACTCATCAAGGAACAGAAGGGAACAGCCAGCCTCTGGGTGCCCGGCGAGAGGCCTCCAGGCCTGTGAGCCGTGGTGGGCAGGGGCCATCTTGTGGTGAGGCGCTCCCATGGCCGCTGGAAACCAGGCTGGAAGTAGTGTCCTTGGGTTTAAGGCCCCGTGAGCCTCCCCCTACCTTTCTGACTTACTGATGGTATTTCAGGTGCTTTAGAATGCAGGAGACTGTGTAATAACTGTTCACGTTACATGCAGACAGGGCAAGGGCCTGCCAGCACTGTCGAGTGAGCCAGGTCTAAGTAACAAGCCTGGTGGAACTGAAAAGAAAAATTGATTTTATCTTTTCAGGTAGATTTTAGAAACTTCTTGGATTTTAAACTCAATTGCCTTATAGTTTTAAGAACTGTCACCAAGAATACTTTCTTAAAAATCAATACTGGAATTATTACAACTCCACACAAATGCTAAAAGAAAACCATAATGGATTTGCAAAATCCAACCTACCTGAGCCCACGGCTGGAGTCACCATCCTTGTGCTGGAGCACAACACCCCGGATCGCTGTGCCACCATCTGAGGAAGTGAAAATAGTGGTGTCAGACCTGAAGGGCTTTTGAAACTGTGATGGGGATGTTTCACCACTGCATATTTCAGCAAAAGAGGGAGGGCTCCTCTTGCCCGCCTTCCTTTGAATTAGAGCCAAGACACTTGTCGCCTCAACAGGAGCTTAAAACAGAGATACATTGTTCTGTAAATAGCAGTAAACTCTTTGTCTTCTAGAATTTTCCAAATAGTCAAGAATAGTAAAAGAAAAAAAGTTCTTTTTTGCTTTGATTTCTTGAATTTTGCTAATAAAGCCTTGAAACTGGACTACATTATGTATTACTCTAATGCATTGTTCCCACTGTTGCACAGGCTGCATCATTCCTTATGGCTTAACTTAGACTGATGTCTAACAAGTGGCACATATATCTGCAAAATGTTTGAAAAACAGTTCTAGTAAAAAAAAAAAAAAAAAAAAGATAAAAGGGGTGGGGGGAGGAGACACCTGGAGAGGGCATCTTCTTGCCAGGGAATGTGGATGAATCACCGTCTTACTCTGGGGACTGCTGCTGCCAGATGACTCAGCCTTACCCTGCTCTTTCCCAGCGTGGAGCTCGGTTTTGGGGTGATGCTGCCTGCACAACTCCTTTTCTATCCATGCTCAAAAAAAGTTTGAGCACCAGACTTGATCATGGGCAAGTTTACCTGCAGAGTCTGGGAACAGTCCTGAGTTAAATGGGTTACGGAGGCCGAGCTGTGGTTTCCGCCCTGTCTCTCCAGCTGAGGACACTGTTGATCGGCCGAGAAGCTCGAATGGCTCCACCAGCACAGGAGGGAGTGTTTTGCCAAAACTGCCTTGTGAATGAAGGTGGAATGGAGCATCCTGCCCCTCCGATGTCACCTCTCTCTGAATAGTGTCATGGCACTGTTCCGTGAGACGCAGCCTCCAGCAGTGGCAGCTGTTGAAGGGATCCTCGTGCTCCATCCTGCCTCCTCTTGCTCCCTGTCGCCATTTGCACAGCACCATGCGGTGCAGCTGCCATCTCTCCGAACACAGCAGTCAGTCCTGTCTCATTGGCACCGCCTTCACCAATATAGTTGGAGCAGAGAAACTAGATACACTCCCTCTAAATAAAGTTGCATTTTGTTGCAGGGTTTGCTGGAAAACAAAACAAAACAAAACAAAACAAAAAAAAACAAAGCAAAACAACAAAAAAAAACACCACCAGAACCATAATTGGCTGTTCTCAGACAAAAGTTAATGTAGTTGGCATTGTTATTCCAATATTTCAGTGACACTGAGTAAAGCTAACTGATATGTCTATCAGTGTCAGAGTTGGTACACTGGTCTCCAGCCGATTTCCTGCCAAATTGGTAATAACCACTTCCTGGATAATAAACACAGCCTCGGAGTTTATCTGCCTTAATCACCTTGGCATTCTGCTTCAGGGTTCATCCAACCCAGAACAATGCTGCTGCACTCCTTGTTGTGTAGACACACCCTCGTGTCAGAACGACAGCTAGCAGGGGATTGGGAGGGGTGCTTTGCACCACTGGGTCTCGGAAAAGGGAGCTGCTGGTGGTGGCCGTGCTTGAGCTCTTGAAGCACTCCTGTGCTGGATCCTACAGAAAGGCCTTTGCCTGCTGTGATGTTTCTTCCCGTTTTTCAGCATATTAGCAATGGTGCATGTTTTGCTTGGATCACTCTGGACGAGTTGTTCCTAAACACAGCTGCTGACAATAGGTTACACCTATGGTAGCAACTAAAAGCAGTTCTGTACTAACATCTTTCAAGAACGGCGGTTGTCAAAAGAGCAGCAGCAGAGCAAACCAAGCACGGCTGTAATATGACTCTTGTCACAGACATCTAAACATCCCAATAGGAAACCTCCTTCAGCATTTCGTCCAGGGCATAAATCTCTTAATCGCCCCGCAGAAACAAACCAAATCCAAGCAATCGTGACACGTTCTGGTGATACATGGCGTTTCTCCCTCCTTTATCCATGCCATGTTTTAGGATTTCTCAACATCATGTCTGGATGACACCATTTTCTCGCTCGAACACAAGCTAAAGGACAAATTTTAGTCACATTTCTGTGGGAAAAATGGCACTTCCAAGCACCAGAGATGTCTGGCTCCTCTGCCACCCTGGAACCTGACCCACCGTGGCCTCTTGAGCAATGAGTGCCTGAGGGAGATCATCCTCCGAGAACATCAGCTAACAGAACTATCTCAATAGCTCCAGTCGTTTGGGCAGACTGTTTACTCTGATGCTCACTTTCAAACGACACTTTATGTAGAACTACTGAAAAACGTGCTGGCAGATGCTACCGCTAAGGATAACGCGAAGCAGTCAGGTGATTTGCATATGAAACATTTCTGCTTGTGGAGATGAGTAAGCCGACAGATCGTTTTTGTTTTCTTAAATTAAAATCCCAGCTGGAATATTTTCCTGATGGCAAATCATTAGCGGATTATCAACTTCCTTTTGAAATTAAAACTTTTAAAATCAGCTGTCAGAGCATTTGCTGATGATGTAAAGAGACTGACTACAAATCAGGATCGCTGTCTTTGTTTCTCCGAAGCAGGACCCTTACCTAATGTTTTAGATTGTATAGGACAACTACTTTCGATTTTGTAATTTTACACTGATTGTTTGCTCACAAACTTTTTTTAATTAAGGGTTAAGCTGACTTTAGCAGTATTTTTTCATATATTGCGTGATCAAGCATGCTTCTAAGGGTAATGCCTCCAAAATCCCCACAACAAACCCGATGTGACCCCAGATGAGCAACAGGAGCACTCACGAGTTCAGTCCGGCCCATCGTGAGTCCTGGCTCCCCGGGTCAGACTCTTTCCTTTGGAGCAGCTCAGTGCTGATTTCGGGTTATCACCTTCCCTCTCTGACCCCACCCTGTCCATGGATTTCCCTGGTGGTGACACCTGAAATTGAGGTTTAGCGCACACGACCAGCAGGTCACCAAGGAGAAAGACTGGTTCACAAATTCAACCTCATGGTTGTTTACTTTATCCACAACATGTTTGCAAACCAACCACAATTTTAGCTCACCTAGTTTGGGAGGATGTGATCCCAGCAAATTTCAGTCAATAGGCTTAACTGTTTGCCACACATACTCTTTGCGTGGTTAATACAAAGAGCTAAGACCTAAGACACCTAAGAGATAGGATGCCTTCCATCACAATGTAATATTTTGCTTTGTGACTGCCTAAGCAAACAGTTATGTATTTGCTTTTCTGGTCAGTACAAGTGTAATCACAAAGTAAAACTGTTCTGTGATTGCATACATCGAGGCCTGTAGCTGAAGAAACAAATATAATTTACTTCATCGGAATTTATCTGAAGAACCGTGTGAATGCAACTTCACTGACAACATCATACACGGACGACTAACAACAAAACATTAATTCCTTTAATGCTCTGCTAACCGGGAAAGAAGGCAGGGAAGTCTGTAAAAGCTGTATCATCTGTGTACTTAATGATTCTCTTTGATTCTTATTTATTGGACGGAGCTCGCTAACACTTAACCAGCGTGCCTTCTGCACAAGGCCATCACGTTCCAGCAATCCCATAGCATTACTTAACAATTGTGATAAAATACTGGAAAAGAGGGAAGTAATTTATGTTTGTTTGGGCTTTCAAGAGACTGTTTTAAGAAATTAAGGGGTCCTGAAACGAGAATTCAAATAATAAAATGAAAAGGAACTAGTTAAAAATACAAAAACCCAGAAGAGATTTATGCTGTAACTGACAAAATTAAGAACAGGTGCTTCGGGGTTGAGTATTAATTCCATTATTGCTTAAGATAGCACCATCTGGAAAGGGAAATATTAGATAACAACTCTGCAGATTGTACAAGTAAATTAATTATCTTAAGACCAGGAGCAGGCCACGCTAATCAAGAGAGGTTTAATAGGAATATATGAATGGACAGCCTGATATCAAATGAAAATTCAGTGGTGACAAATACAACAACATATGCACCGGAGACAAAAACATAAATTATCTGCACACCTTCAAAGGGTCTAAACAAATCTGGCCACCTCGAGAGAAGCACCTGTGCGAGAACACGGGCAGCTCACTGCAGCCCTCGGGGAAACACGCAGCACAGCCATGGAAGCACGCAACATGGGCAGAGAACATGCAGCAACAGTAAACAAACCCGCAGAACACTGTCACCCAGCACCACATCCCCTCTCATCTCCTCATTTTGAAAGGAGCAACGTGAGGGGGCATTCTGAGGGAGAGCCGTGGGGTCCCCACGCAGTGATGGGAGCTGCTGACAGAGGGGCTGCCTGGAGGCCTCAGAGAGCCTCCACTGGAAGAGCTGGGAAATAAACACTGGGCACACGAAGGGAACGGGGCATAGCTTTGGAAAGGGTGGTTAATCTAGAACTTGTATACAGCTGCTTGAGGTTTCCAAGGCCCTCCTGCAAGACGGAGAAAAATGGAATTCCTGCCTGAAATTCATTGGGAACTTCTTTATGGTTGTTTACCTGAGATGTCCTGAGCAGGGCTGATTCTAGCACCGAGACAATCTACAGTGATGCCCTTGAGGGGCTGGTGGTGGAAAACAGAGCTGGTATTTCTGCCACATGGACCTTATTGCAAGGGGGCATGTCAAAGGGCAGAAAGCCTAAAAATAGCCCTATTTATAACACTTTACAAATGGCTTGAGAACAAAAAGGAGAGCATGCTAATGAAATCTGCAAGTAGTATTCAGGCACATTCAGTGAAAGGTTATTAAAAGTACTGCAAAAGGAAAAACTAGAAGTGACTGATGCATGAAATAACAGAAATGAAGTTTCTTACTGTAAATCCTCTGGGATTAACACCCTGCTGCAATGCACCTATGCTTATCAGGTGATCTGGGGAGGATGAAGGCACTAAACCAATGCAGATATAAAACTAGGGAAGGCAAGTTTACAGCTCTGGTCTATACATTCCTTATAGCTACAGCAAAAGCGATGCCTTGTCAGATGCAGCCTGGGGTACCACTTACTGCTCAGGTGGTCATTTTGTGATCAGATCAACTCTCTGATGTTAGGAGAAGTGCTAGCAGGATCAAAGGGACAGAACTTATTTATGGGGAGAAACTTCTTTAATTTTATATGAACTAGCAAAATGATGAATGAGGGCAACGTGACTTTCTAAATATACCTAGAGCAAACACCGAGAAGGAGGAAAATCTAATTAGGATAAGGAACAATATCTACTCCTGCACCAGCAAGCTGGCTCCAAACAGAGTGAAAGTAAATAAGCTGGAAATCAGAAGGATGGCAGAAGTCACACTCTGGAACAGCTGTTCAATAAGAGATGTGAGGAGGAGAAACTTGGGTCCCTGCTTTTTACACAGGACCATTGAGAACTTGGCTGTGACTCGTAAGCTACAGAGAGGAAGGAGAAGTCATCTCCTAAGCAACCGGCTTTGGGAATAAACCACTGGAGCAGGAAGTCTGAGAGCAGGCATCCTAAGAACAGAGTCAGAACAGAATGATCTTGCAGAGGAAAGACTGAAGCATCAGCACTGCAGCCTACGCTAATCAAGAGGATGAGTTATTGCGAGTGAATGGCACCTACATGGAACAAGTAAGCGTCTAGAGAGAGTAGCCTAAGACACCCTGGTGCTGCAGCGATCCCATTCAGGCTGGTGAGTTTGCCTTCACATCAGTTTGAGATGAAAGAGGCAGTAAGCTGGCAAGGGGAGTTGGCATTATGTGTGCCTGGATGTGTACCTGCTGCAGGAAGATTTTTAAGTGTTTGCTATGCAGATGAAACAGGCCAGCTTGAACTATCATCCCCGTGTGTAGCGTGCCAGTGAAGCGTTCCCAAATACCACAGAAGAGCACAGTAGTGTCAGCACAGAGAAAGAAAACACACCTGTTTTCCAATGATAAGTGTCCAAGTGTGAATTATAAGCAACATATTCTGGTCAACCATATCTGAAGATAACCGTGAAGGTCAAAGCAGCTGAATGCAGTGACTGTTCCGTGCTCCCCCTGCCTCGGCGCACCGAGGAGCCAACCTACAGCGGCTGCTGGACAGCCAGAGCCAGGCAGAAACTGCGCCGCAAAACGAAATGCAGCAAGTTTCCTGCAAAACGACTAATGCTCTTGCTTTTTAAAAGCAATGCTTATGCTCCTGCTATTGTAGTTTGGAACAAAGGAGTAAGTGTTACAAGGTGCCAAAAGTCTGGATTTAGCAATACGTCCACCATCCAACTACCCTACATTAATTCTTACACAGACATTTTGCCTCCTGGTGTCACCCGTATCTGTCCCCATGCAATGCCTTGCTGCTGAAAAGCCAGGTTAACTGTGAGGCCTTCACTTAAATCCTAATATTTTACCTCCTCCAATTAACCTCACTTACGACTCACTCCATCCTCAGCCAAACTCCATTCTTACCAACGCTGAGAACTCCCAGGTTTGCTCATGGCTATGTTAATGAGCACTGCATGACTGACTGGCTTTGCAGCATTGTGTTGTGTTGTTTTGTAAGGAATAAACTGAAGAGCCAATGGGCTAATTCAGAGCACAAACAACTTGAAGTAAAGCCACTCTTTTCTTCTTCAGATACCAAACACCTCTATGTTTAATTACTCCAGTGAGGCTCTCGTTGCCTTTATTTGCAGCTGTAAATCCTCAGTGCTGCTACAAACAGATCCCAGACACAACATCACCGCCATGAAATAGCATACCCTGTCTGGTTTAAGCCCCTCACCAGAGCAATGCAAATGGGCAGTGAGGCACTGGCACAGGCTGTCCAGAGAAGCTGTGGATGCCCCATCCCTGGAGCTGTTCAAGGCCAGGCTGGATGGGGCTTTGAGCAACCTGGTCTAGTGGGAGGTGTCCCTGCCCATGGCAGGGGGGTTGGAACTGGATGGTCCTTAAGGTCCCTTCCAACCCAAGCCATCTTATGATTCTATGATTCTAAGAGCAGACAGGCAAAGACAGATGCTCTCCTAGAGCAAATTCCTAGAATTTGTTTCATCATTATGATTCATCCTGCACTTCCTTAGCAATCCCACTTCTATTACAGAGCTCTCACTTATAGCTGGATCTTAATTCATTCACTAAAGAGAGCATGGGGATAATGGGAAGCATTCTGTTGTCTGTGGAGGAAAATTGCCTGTGAAAAAATGAAACTGGACATCCAGGACACAGGAATGACGTCTACCGAAAAACAAGCATGGGCTATGTGGGAAGAGATCTTTTGAGTACATTTGGGAATCAGGAGGGAAAGAGTCTTACGAATACTAAGGTACCAGGAGTAGGAAATAAATCACAATGCACATCCTGATAGGAGAGGATGATTTCAAAAGCTTCAAACCAACCAAAAAAATTAAGATTAATGCCTCCCAAGCTTGCCACTTGGAAGCTTGCAACTGTCATTGCTCTTTTACACTAGTGAACCACCTCCCTGCTGAGACCGCCTGCCTTGTCTCATCTAACTTAGTGCTCACTCATTTCTGTTTCCTCACCACAAACCTTCTCTGATGTTCCTAAGTAAACAAATCTTATCACTGCAACAGGTGGATCTCGTTAATGTACATCAATATCTGAAGGGAGGGTGCCAAGAGGACGGAGCCAGGCTCTGCTCAGTGGTGCCCAGCACCAGGACCAGAGGCCATGGGCACACACTGGCACACAGGAGGTTCCCTCTGAGCACCAGCAGCACTGCTGTGCTGTGCGGGTGACGGAGCACTGGCACAGGCTGCCCAGAGGCTGTGGGCTCTCCTCCCTGGAGATGTTCCAGAGCTGCCTGGACGTGGTGCTGGGCACCCTGCTCTGGTGTCCCTGCTGGAGCAGGGGCTGGGCCAGATGGACCCAGAGGGCCCCTCTAGCCCGTGTGTGTGCATATTCAGGCAACAGTGATAGGACAAGAGGGAATGGCCTCAAGTTGCGCCAGGGCAGGTTCAGGTCGGATATTAGGAAAAACTTCTCAAAAAGAGCGGTCAGGCACTGGAGCAGGCTGCCCAGGGAGGTGGTGGAGTCACCATCGCTGGAGGTGTCGAAGAAACATCTAGATGTGGCACTTAGGGACATGGTTTAGTGGTTTAGTGGGCAATATTGGTGATAGGTGGACAGTTGACTAGATGATCTTAGAGGTCTTTTCCAACCTTAATGAGTCTATGATTCTATATTACTGTCTGATCAACACATATTCTTAAATAATTATAACAAATGACTGCTTTACAGGCTCGTTTTCTTTAACATTTTAGTCTTTAACCAAAACTAGTACTAGCTGAATGCTTTCAGTTTTGGAAGAAAGCAAGACAGAGAAGTATTGCGAAAGCAGGAAGCATGGGCCTCATTACCAACAGCACTTTTTCTGGCCTGGCTGTGAGTCCAAAAGCTTTGAACTATTTTAGGAGTATTAACACCACAAAAGAGGGAAGCATTAAGGAAGAATGTGATGCATCTTTCTTAGCCAACAGCAGAAATAGCTTCAGCATTCCCTCTGACAAGATAAATGAACAATCAGCTTTCCTAAGACCAGCCAAGAGAACACGAAGGTTGTGATACAGCTGAGAGAAAATGGAACTACTTGAACATGGCCATTTTTAATGGGGGTTACTCCACTCGTGCTTTTGATGACAATATGGCAAAAAACTATTTTTTTCTGTACATATTGCATACACTTGTTTGGGGGAAAAAAGGAATTAAATAAAACACTACTTTGAAGTCTGCTCAGAAGGAGAAAAATCTTCAGGAGTAGAAGGGGGTAGACACAGACTGACCAAAGCACTATGCCTATGCAGGGAAGTGGCAGATGGGACCCCAAGATTCCATGTGAAATGTTCTCTACCTGAGATGTAATAACCAAGATGGAATAACCACTGTGGCAGCGCACTGAGGACTGACCAAAAAGGGATCTGGAGGTCCTAGGTCCTGTCTGGAGGTAGACTATGTTACAGTGAGCAAAGCTACCTCTGTAAAGACATACTGGGCTATTTTTACAGGCATGAAGCCAGTAGATCAAGAGACTTAGTCCTCTTTGCTCAGCGATTGTTAGATCACATCGAAAAACTCTCACTTTGGCTCCCCAGGACAAGAAAGACGTTGGTAAATTGCAGTGAGCTCAGCTGAGAGCAACCAAGATGGGAGCACGCTCTGCGAGTCCTGAAGGGACAGGAAGCAAGAGCTTCCTCCTGGCACCTGAGATTATCAGGAAGATGAACCAAAACTCTGCTGAGGTGCGTGGCAGCTGGATGAGATGCAACAGTCATATGGGGAGGTTCTGATTTACGGGGAAAAAGCCTTCACTATGACAACCATCAAGCATTGGCACAGGTTGACCAGACAGGCTGTTCACTCCCCATTCTTGGAGGTTTTCAAGACCCAGTTGGACAAAGCCCTGAGCAACCTGGCTTGTTGGGCAACAGATTGGCGTGGAGACCTCCTGAGTACGCCTCAACCTGAACAACACCATACTGTTTCTGTTGCTTCCATGGCTATCCAAGCATGCTGCTGAACACACAAGTCTGCAGGAAAATGGAGCACCTTCAAGCAGGCTGAAGAAGCTGCTGAAGAATCTCATTTGGAATACAAGCTACAAGTACAGAAGTACTCAACTGAAACAGTCCTTCGCTGAACACAGAATTGCTTAAAATAGCTTTTCCAATCCTCTTCAGTTTGTTTTAGACATTGTCTCTCTGCATGCTAACTTCTAATCCATTAGCTTTTGTTTTGCTGTTCTTTAGCGTAACACTCATGTATCTCTGTTTGCCCAATAATCACACTTCAGGATATAAGAGCACTGTCATACTTCCACTGCCTCTGAACTCCTCCATCTCCGACTGCTGGTTCAATTCTCCTCACACTCATCTCTCCTCCCAGGGCAGCCCTGCTGATCTCCCCACACCCTTCAAGCGTGAAATGAGAATACAGTACCCTGAAACACATTTAACGTTTCAGCATGAATTACATTACTTCCTAGGTAAACCACAAAATCAATCTTTTACATAGCTCAATTGATATTTCTAATCTTGTTTAGCATTGCCTCTTCAGCAACTGCAAGCTGCCCTTTCTTGGGAGAATAACACAGACATTCTTCTGTTCAGTAAGTCAAATTTCTTCCTGTTACCCTTTTTCCTTGGTCCTTCTTCTTCCCCCACCGGTACCATTGTACCCCTTCCATGGACACGCAGGACGCTTCCACTCAGCTCACATCAACAGCCTGTGAACCTGCAAGCCTGCTGTGTGCTGAGCGAGCTGGTGGGTCTCAAGCCATGTCACTGCAGAAGCAGAGGCCAGCTCGCATCTCCCCAGCGCTGGGAGAGCCCAGGCTGGAGGCATGGTGTAAGGGCAGGGCCAGGGGAGCACCACAAGTGCTGCCCCACAGGGCCAGCACTGAGGGAGCTCTGGTTGGGCCTTGCAGGGCCAATGGTGAGGGACCTGCGGCTGGGCCTCGGCACTCTGCTTCACTGCTGCATCTCTTCCATTTCCTCTGAAGGCATCACAGCTTGCGTGCCCCAGGGCTGCTCCAGCGTGCAAACCAAGCGTGCAACATCAGACATGAGACAACTCACATGAGGGAACACCAGAGCACCACAACCCAAGTCATCGTGCTCCTGCAGAGGTGCAGCTTCACTCATGAACATGAGCCAGCGATGTGCCCATGTGGNGAAGTGGTGGAGCCACCGTCCCTGGAGGTGCTCAAGAACCGTGGAGATGTGGCACTGAGGGACGTGGGTCAGTGGGCATGGTAGGGATGGGTGGATGGTTGGACTGGGTGATGTTAGAGGTCTTTTTCAGCCTTAGTAATTCTACTGTTCTCTGCAGGACACTTTCCAGAGGCGATGCCATCTTGTACCTCACATTGGACAGCACGAGGCAGCTCGAGATGGAGGTACAAGTCAAGCCCAGAGTTTTCCATCCCTTGTAAACTGCTGTGGGCTTTTTGCCTGTGCTAACCATGACACAGT
>WBMW01002125.1:914353-935127 GCA_013396635.1 Penelope pileata | reverse complement strand
CCGCCGCGCCGCGCAGAGCCGCGCCGGGCACGCCGCGGGCCGCGCCGCTTCCAGAGTTTTCTCCGCGCCCCGGGGACGCGCGGCCCCGCGGGCAGAGCCGTGTGCGGGACGAGGCGCGGCCCTCCGGGCCCGGCTGTGGGGCGGGGGGAGGCCGTGCGCGGGGGTACAGCGGCCCCGGAGCTGCGGCAGTGGCGGTGTTACCGCGTCGTGGTCTGCGCCCCTGGAAAAGTTTCTGTTGCCTCGAATGCAAGCAGCGCGGTGCCCTGTGCCGCCTGTTGGGCTGTCCCGTACCTGCGGGCACACCCATAGCACGGCTGCAGTCCTCGGGACGTCCCACCCGGAGAGACACTGTGCACCTTCCCGAACGGGAACGTAAAGAGAGCACCGAGCAGTGATGCTGATAGGGAAACCCGCTGCTTCTCAGAGTGTGGAGATAGCAGTGCATTTTGAGCTTTGCCTTTGTTCCAGGTGTGCCTCTTCACAACTGCAGGGATCGTCGGACACCCTCACCTCTGTATCTGAGCAGGGACACGGCTGTAGGTGCCGGGCGTGCTCGGTGCAATAGGGATGCGTGGCCGGGCAGGATGTCCGCAGTCATTCGGAGCCCCACATCACAGATGGAGCGGTGTCTCCAGCACTTCGTGTCTGTGCTGAGAGCTGAGGGCTGCATGGCTCCGCCGGCCCCGCAGCATGCTGCTGTGCGGTGAGACACAAGCGCTGGTGCAGTGGGAAGGTGCCTGCCCTGCCTTTGTGGCAGTGCCCGTGCTTCTGGTGAAGCCAGGTGCTGAGCATGCTGGTCATGCTGGATCTCAGGTCTGCAGACATGGGTATTANCCGGGTAACAGCGATAGGATGAGAGGGAATGGCCTCACGTTGCGCCATGGGCGGTTCAGGTTGGATACTGGGAAAAATTTCTTCTCCAAAAGAGCAGTGATGCACTGGCACAGGCTGCCCAGGGAAGTGGTGGAGCCACCGTCCCTGGAGGTGCTCAAGAACCGTGGAGATGTGGCACTGAGGGACGTGGGTCAGAGTGGTACTGTGGGGATGGGTGGATGGATGGACTGGGGGCTCATAGAGGTCTTTTCCAACCTAATGGCTCTATGATCTCTACAGTCCCATCTCCCTCCAGCCCCTGTCAGTATGAAACAGTCTTGTTGCAGCCATTAGCTGCCGCCCATTTGCTTGCTGCTGTTTCTCTCTCCACAGCTGCGCTTGGAAGACTGTGGGCAGCGCTGAACTGGCAGGAGTTGGTTAGGTCCCTCCTCCTGAGGAGCTGCAAGGAATGGGCGTTTCTGGGATCTGTCTGAGGTTGGGGACCCCACCTGGGCCCGGCCTGGGAAGAGAGGCTGCGGGAGCTGCTCTGGGGTCATGCCCTGTGCTCCGTGTTCCCTCCTCTGCTGGGCCCTTGGGGGAGCTCAGCCTGCCCGGCCGCAGGGGTGGGTGCGGGACCCAGCCCCACAGGGCTGTGCTCGCTGCCCCTGCTGCTTCTGCCTGGCGGCTGTGGGCAAACAGCAAAATCCCACTGCAGGGTCGCACTGGGCACCAGTAATCTTCATTTAAAGTTTCTGTACCCCTTGGTGAAATCCAGTGAAAGGTCTGTTCGGAGCTGGGGGCAGCGAGTGATTGCGTTGGGAGGCACCAGCAGATCACACAGCCTGACAGGGTCACTTAGAGGTACCTGTGTGCAGGCTGCCTCAGGGGAGGGCGGTGCACCTGGCGCTGGTAGTGGAGGCCGTCAGTGGAGGCTGGCACCTCCAGGGAGCCGTTCCCAACAACTGGGAGAGGGCAGAGCTGCGAGAGGGGTGGCAGCAGCTCTGAACCGGGCAGGGACAGGCGGAGAGGTGGAGGAGATGTCACCCAGGGCAGGTGGCAGCGGCCGGGCAGCTGCTGAGGAGGCCGCAGAGGCGGTATGAGGCCTCTGGGGGTGGAGTGGTGGCGGTCTGCATTGATCTCATGCTGAAGTACTGAGCCGTGGGGGAGAGTGATGGGCTGGAGGAATTTGGGCTTGCTAATAATAAAAAAAAGAATGTTTAATTAACTTTCTTTTAAATCTTTGATAGATGTTTTCATAGTTCTTTTTTTTGTTGCTCTGAGTGAGTCGAGTTTTGCTTTGGAACAATAATTTTTGCATGTCAGGTATTGGATAAATTTATTCTGACCTCGCAAACTGCTGATCTCTGTGGGCCTTACAAACCATGGCACGCAGTGTGGGAAGGAGGGAAGGATTTCAGTCTGTTCTCTCAGCGGGATTCTCCTAATTCTCCTACAGCTGGGTAAGGACGCCTGTCCTTTGTTACAGCAACGCCTGTCAACAGGTTCCAGGTAGCCCGTGTTTGAAAGGCAGAGTTTGGAAAATGACTGAAATTTGGTGTAAGTCAGAGTTGTTATCAAAGATGAAGCTTGAGTTGTCACTAGCTGCCAATACGACGTTGAATGCCGGTCCTACGGCAGCTGTCCTTGATGTGTGTCAGAGCGTTTGCCGTATTAACAAGTAGGCACTTCTCACAGCTTGGCTCCTTTCCTAGCAGGGTGTGTTTGAGGCACACGTGGTGCCGTGTAGCTTAGAGCCCGGTGCTGTGGTTCGGTGCCAGGGGTGATGGGTGCCGGTGTGTGGCGTTGGCTGGCAGCGGCCGTGCGCACCGGCATCCGCGCGAACTGCAGTGAGCGTAGCGCTGCTCCGGTCCCCCATGGCACAGCATCCCTTTGCCGTGCCATATGGCTCTTATGTTCCGCTTAGCTCGGGCGGTAATTAGTGCTGAATGTAATTAGTACCAGTTAAGCACTGTTTTAATAACCCTCTGCATGGATTAGGGGAACAGGTTGCGTTATTGAGGAAAGAAATGCAGACTTTATCCCACAGGTGAGAGGCTGAAGTTGGAAGTTTGTGCAAGACTTTTTAGATCTTGTTGGCAGAGTGAAACTGTTATAGCAAATGATGTTCTGTGTCACACCGATCTAAATTCACAGGTTACAGCTTGTTCCTGCCTGCCCCCCAGAAAGGGATGCTCTGTTCCTACCTGCGGCTCCACCTTCTCCCTTGGGACCCTGTGCCGAACGTATTAATATTGCAAAGAGGACACAGGAATTAAGCAAGGGAATGGATTTCTGTCAGGTTAGCAAGATGAATCGACGATGTGTGCAGCCGTTTAAATCGCAGAGCTAGCACAAGGAGGGGGCTGAAATTAGATTGTTGGACGTGTGCAGGGCCGGTGTGCCCCATTAGCACTGCTGAGCTGTCACATTGGCTCCGTTGCATCATACACCTTCGCTGTACAATTAGCTTGCCAGCTCACATTGGCTTGGTACTGGAAATGGCAGGCTTTTCTTGGAGGTGCACAGGGAAAAGGCAAGAGATTGCAAGTTTCAGAGAGTGAAGAAACCTACACAGTAACCGTGGTTGGTGGAGGCAGTGAGGCAGGCTGCCTGCTATGGAATCTCCCACTTTGGAGAAACCTAAAATTTGGCTGAATGAGACCACAAGCAACCTGATCTAACTTAGGAGCAAGTTCTCTTCTTGGCACTCACTCTTTTGAGCTGAGTGCTGTCCAGAGGTCCGTGTTGTCCTCAGCTATTCTGTGCAGTGTGGTGCTGGGTTGCGTTGATGGGCAGGTTCCAGAACACCTGAGCAAAGGCTTTTGCAAAAGAATTCCCTTGTTGACAAGTTTTTGAATGTTCTGGTCTCACTGTGTTCTGTTTGGGGGCTGAGAGTGGAGGGAATTCACACGTTTCTCTCTTCTTGGGGTGCTTCTTAGTTTGTGATGCAGCTTGCCCTTCTGCAGGAAGTTTCAGGATACAGTTGGGTAGTCTAACAGTGTCAAGCTAATTTCTCTTTCAGATGTTTCAGTAAGTTTGTAGGATAACAGCATACGGAAGCACGTTAGCATTGTTAAAACTCTAGAATAAATTGTTTGTGTCATCTATCCTTACAGTTTGTGAGGGGGTTTCTTTTGGCCTGCCTTCCTTGGAGTTTATGACCGTGACATGGTCATGGTCATGCCCAAAGCCAGGCTGGATGGGGCTTTGGGCAACCTGGTCTAGTGGGAGGTGTCCTTGCCCATGGCAGGGGGGTTGGAACAAGATGATCTCTAAGGTCCCTTCCAACCTGAACCGTTCCGTGATTCTATGACAATCCCCCTTCCATGAGAAAGTTCCATTTCTCGTGGCAAACTGCCTTCATTGTGGGCAGTTTTTCAGATTTTGACTCTTGAGTCATAGTAAGGATGAGAGGAAGAGACGAGCTAGCTCTGACTTTATTTCGGCAGGTTACCTGTTGGAAGGAATCCAGAGAAATGAATCAATTCAGTGCTGAGACTTGTTGAAGTCCTCCAGGTCATCACCTGGCAGAGCAAGCTGGATGTGTGCCCTAATGTTGTGGCTGGATTAGACCAGGCATCTGCCCCGCTGAGTTCTGTTTCCAGCAATGGCCTCTAGCTGCTGGTTTAGAGGAAGGGCCCAAAAAGAATAGGGGTAATCCTTTCACTGGTGTGTGCTTCACCATACCTGGATTAGTATTTTTCATGAGCTCCAGGTAGCATTGTTGTTTAACGATTGCTGATGAACTTTTCTTCCACTAATGTATTGTTTTTGGAATATATATATATATAATTTATTTAAATTTTCTTACTTTTTGTATTACATTTGCCTAGCAGTGATGAGTTTCACTGGTGGTTTTTGGGGAAGAAAAACTCTACTTGAGAGAGAAGCCTACTGTTTGACCATTTAATTCATTCTTGAATTATGAGAAATACGAAGTAATTGTTCCGTGTTTTCTGCTCTACACTTGGATTTTTGTAGCTCTTTACCATATTGCACCCTCTGCTCATCTTTTATGTGCAGTCAGTTTTTCACGGAGGAGATGCCCCATACATTTCATTATCCCTGTATTTGTCTGTAGCTTTTTAGATTCACGATACTGTTTTTGAGGTGAGCTGATCAGAATTGCATTCCTTTGCAGTGCGGGAGCATGAGGACATTAGATGGGTGTAGATTTTTGATATACTTCTACATTCCCTTCTTAACAGTCCTTAAAATTGTGCTTCATTACTTCAGAGCATCAAGGTGATGATTTCAGAGGGCTACACTCAAGCAGTCCAGATCTTTTTCTGGAGTTGTTCTAAGTAACTCAGAGCCCACCAACGTGTGTGTGTAGTTTTTCAGCCTTTTGCTTGAGAACTGCTGTGGTCGGGGCATTTTGCAGACACGCGGTTCAGGTTACAGCTTGGGAGATGAGGACGTGCAGTGCGTGGCACGCTAATGAGACTCCTACCTGGGAGCAGACCTGCGTGGAGCGTCCCCAAAGCACGCAGTGCTGAGGGTGAGGAGCTGAGAGCAGGAATGTGAAGATTGGTGCTGGTTCTGAGATCTGTGAAAAGCAAACACAGCCTCTAGTGAAACAGGATTCTTCACGCTTGGGGTTTGTTTTCCCTGATTGTTTCATAGAGGGAGTATTCATCTTTTGAACTAATGATATTTCACACTCGTTGGACACGTCAGTGTTGCATTGGCGTATTTCTGTGTTTTGTTCTCATCGTTAATGAAAACTCTGTGTGTCTGCATCTAGAATTGTCCATTGGGGAGCTTCATTAGTTGATGGCTCCATCTGGATATTTCTCCTTCCGCTGCTACCTACTGTTGTCTTCCCTTTAACCTGCTTCCCGAGCCTTATTGTTGTTACGATAATCTGTGTTCATTAGTTAATTAACAACTTTCCATATGGAGGGGTGGAAGAAATCCTCCTGATAATTAAGTTGAGCTGATGCTGTCACAAGCAGCTAAGTAATATATTCCTTTTTGTGAATTTCTGGCATTGTTTTGATACTAAAAATTCTGTCTGAATGAGGTGTACCTCAGAGTGTTTTTTTTCCCCTTCTGTTTTCTGCCCTGATGGAAGGTTGGCGTTTGGTGGTCATCTTCTTCCATTTTCACTTGGTAAAATGTATTCCTTGTATTTAGCTCCTTTCCTGCTGTCCAGGCTTCCTTGGTTTCCCAGAACGAAAGGAACTGCAACAGCTGCCTGTGTTGGGACAGTGACCTTGGCAGAGGCGATGCGGTGAAATGGGGAGCAGCTTTGATGCCCATTGGGTGCATTAGTGGCATAAAAACGTGCTGGGAGATGTGGTGAAGGAGAGCGGGTGTCAGGTTTGGGCAGTAGGAGACACTAACATGGGTCTTCAGTTCTTTCACATTCCTTTAAAGTCTGTCTGAAAGAATCTGTTGGGTAAGAAGCAGTTGTTGGAGTACGGAGTGTAGGAAGTTGGGGAAAGCTGGCAGAAGGATGGGGTTTTTTTTAAATAGTTATCTTCTTCCTCTTCCCCAAATCTTCCTCTTTCTGGGACTTTATGAGGAGTCTGAGTGGCACCGTGAGGAGCTGGGCTGGGAAGTGGATGCAGGGAGAAAAAGGTTGTTTTTTTTTGACTGAACTTCTCTGTGTTGCATTGTGAACAATTCTGCTACCTTGACTGAGATGCAGAAGGTTGTCTATGCTCCCAGAATAAACTTTGGTCAAATTGTGCTGTTAAGCCATTTAAGAAGTAGCCAATACACTTCTCTTATCTTCAGATCCAGACTGTTGTATGTTTTTGTTTTGTTTTTGATGGGAAATAGATCTAAAGTTATTGGGCTTAGTATAAGATCAAGCAAATTGCTTGTGTTACTCCAAGTAAGGTAAGCTTTTCTAATGCTGCCTACTGGCTTCAAAACTGACAATTGTGAATGTGCAGAAAGGCTAACGATGCATCATAATTTGTGTAGAAGCTATGACATCCGGTGTTTATCTTCCTGCAGTCCAGTTGTGTTACGTGCAGCTGTGCAAAATGCCTCTGCACAGCTGTAGTAGCGTTGAAAGTACGTCCTATGGCAGGGTCACATGTACTTCATTTGTGACTGTGAAATCAATGAAGAGCATAAAGGTGTTTTGCCATGGAATCTGTCTGACAGCAGTCCCTGAGATTTCACAGGGCTTTCCAAGGCGAGGAGCATTTGCAGTCCCAGGATGCAGATATCAGCTGTGTTTTCAGGGCAGCCTAAACCAGTCCAACAGCGAATGGCTGAGGAAAACCATTACTTACTTGTCTTTTTTTCTGTCTTGGTTATCTGCTACCTCAGTGAGCTGGACTGGCTTACAGAACGGCCTTCTGGTTGCCAAAGCTAGCATGGGATGGCATTAATAAGGCGGAGTGGAGAGGAGGGGGCACGGCTGGAAGGAGAGGAGGAAGGGCTCCGGCACTGCATTGCTTCTCCTGCCACCACAGCTTTGGGTTCTGGAAAGGCAGCACCAGTTCACAACTGTTAACATAGACCAGGATCCTGTTGCAAGAAAGGGAAAGGGTAATACTGGCATTCTTCATGGGTGTGTTTTGATATGTGTTGGTGGGAAGAGCTACAGAAATCTTGCGTGATGTTTGTATTTTCATGCAGTTTGCTGAGGTATTCTGATGCTCTGGTAAGCGAGTTGTAATGCTCAGGCTGTTGTGTTTTGGGGAGTTGCTGTGCTATGGCATTAAGGCTGTAGTGAAGTGCTTGATCTCTTCCTTGACTTTATAACTTCTGGTTTTTCAGAAATGGGTGGCTTGGTAGCTTTTAGGACACCAAGGGATGGTTGAGGCTTGTTCGCTTGTTTTTTTCTGGCTGCTTTGGAAGGAGCTTGAACTTGACTATTTCACATCCCAAGTGGATATCCCAGCTGTTGGAGTTTGTCAGGTGAAGGGGGGCAGAGACCACTTTTAGAATTCACAAAGCGGGTTGCAGCATCGTTGATAAAGAGCCTGAAGATCCAACAGTGGAGTGTACTGCAGAGGCCCGTGCACTGGCCTGTGCTCCAAGTATTGAGTTACGCTGTCCTTTTATAATGATAATATTCCAACTATTGTAGATTGTGGTGTTAGTTACACAAACAATATCAAAGCTAACTTAACAACAGAAACAGTCGTGTAAACACAGTCCACGTTGGCTCTGACAGGTGCTCACTGACCCATTGCTGCAGAATTGCCACCTTTCCATCACGTGGCAGCACAAAAGGAGTCGGACTGTTGTGCAGCCTGGCTCAGGACAGGGGGAGGCTGCACGTGTTGGTGATGTGGGGACAGGTGGTGCCAGTCTGGAGTCCTCTCTCACCAGGGTCCTTGGCGGACCCGGACCTACATGTGTAGCGTCTCTGCCTTGGCTGTGCAGCAAAGACAGGATCCTCCTCTCCTCTTGCTGATTTGTGCAGGACTAAATGGGTTGTCTTCAAGGTTTTGGGAAGAATTTCCCCAAACTTGATTTGCTGCTGCTTGAGTTTATATTGGTGATGTCTGGTCTTGGCCCATCACACGAGTGCTTCAGTCGCTTCCTCATGCAGCTTGCCCTGACGTTACCGTGCGTGGTCAGCTCTGGCACACCTGCCTGCCTGCTCTTAGTTTCACTTTACAGCTCAGTTGCTTTCCCCTTGTGTTACACACCTCATCTTAAAGCTACCCTTAGTGCATTTGACGGTGGTAGACTTCATGAGAACTCCTCTGCAGTGAGAATGGGAGTGTATGTATGGATGTGCAGTACGATACATGCTATAGTGAAGTAACTGGATCCCCTAAAATGGGAGGCCTGACCCGTGGGCTCTGTATCTCTGTTGCAACAGGACTGCAGCTTTGGGGGGGAAAGAGAAAAAGGTGTTCCCTGTTCTTATGTCACTTGGCTACAGATACTGGTTTGCTATTAGGTGCCGTAAAGCTGAGTTTGTGCGGTGTTAAAGCAGTGGCTGAAAAACTTTACTTTTAAAAATTGACACCGATCTTATGTTCACAGAACTTTTGACATATTCTGCACTGATCATACTTTTTTTTCCCTTCAAAGTCTTAACCATTCACATTTAGCTTAGCATTATCATCTCTTCAGTCACCGACTTCTACTACTTGCTTTGCAATTAATGTTGGCCCTAAGTTGATGTTATTTGACTTCTCTATCAACCACACTTCTTAGGTAGCTTCTGAAATGGCAAAATTCTGGCATCATCATTGAGGAAATGTACTAAGAGGCTAACAAAATATGTGCATGCCTCTTTTTCTCATGAAGAAAACACAAATAGGAGTTTCCCTACCTGTCGACAACAACAAAAACCCGACCCCAAAAAACCAAACATGCTTTTTCCTGAGGAATTAGGGAGGTTTAGCTGCAAGGCTGTTAGTTTGTGAGGTTGTCTTAAGTGGGATTAAGAGCAGATGCTGGGTAGCTTCAGGATAATTAATTGTTTAGCAGGGAATATATAAATATTACATTTTAGTATTAAAGAGAAATAATAATAATGTCTCAGGAGCTATTCTAATGTTTGTATTACAATAACATTCTCTTTAACAGCAATAAGAACAAGATGACCACATTTTATTCACAATCATTTCTCAGTAAGTATGTGGAGCCCTGGGACTGTTCGGAGCTTGAGATTTAGCTCACTCACCTGGGTTTCTTGGTGTGAACTCCAGCATTTAACTGTAAGGGAGTCCATAAAAATTACCTCTTCTAAACGAAAGCCCAAAGTGTGTGCACATGAAAGAAAAAATAATTCATCTTGTTCACAGCAGATGTGCTTTCTGAAAGATGGTCTCAAAATACGTGCTGTAGGGCTGCCTTGTCGGTGTGTTGGGTGGGGGCTGAGTACGGAGATGTGCCTGCTTTGGTAACACCTGGTTTGAGCTGTGTCTGCAAGAGCAGAACGAACTAGTAAAAGTAAATGGCATCCTATCTTTTAAAATACGCACAGTACTGGATAGATTTTTTGATATATATTTTCTTAGTGGTGACAAATTTTAAGGAGAGGGGGTTTATTCCCTAAACCTTGATTTCAAGTTTCTGTAGTTACATTTTTGATTTGATTGTTGTATTTCAAGTGTATTTTACCTGTGTCTGTCTGTAAGTTTCCATTAACAGTTAAAAAGCTTTTAGTACAGCCAAGTAAAAACACTTGATCTTTTTCAAGCCTTGCCATGTTGAAAATACACTAAGCCAAAGGAGTTTTCCGTATCAAATTGGGTTGTATTTTGAAAACTTTTAAAATTTATTATCTCACTTTTAATCAGCTCCTTTAAATCAACTCTACTGGGATGAAATTATTCTGAAATCGATGGAGGCTGATGGAGAAGGAAGTACTAAAACCTGAGTTTTGGTGCTGGGCAGCTGGCTGGCGCGTAGGCCTTTCCTCGTTAACTTGGTGGGAGGAAACGCTTTTTTGATGAGAAGCAAACTGTAAGAAACAAAAAATGTGTCATTATCTCGGTGTGAGTCTTTCACCAAGCGATGACTTCCCAACTGGCTGTTGGCACTGGTGTGTTCCAGTGCTGTGTCGGTGCACCCACCCCGCCGATGCCCCGCGGCCGCACCCTGTGCCTTGCCGTCCTTGGCGGAGCGTGGGCCTCCGTGGCCGGGTGGGTCTGTCCGTGTTGGCTGTAGCATGGGTTCTGCAGCACCGAGAGCTGCGTGCTGTGCAGTGTGATTGCTTTTCAGCCTGTTTTATTCAGTTTGAGGAGCTCTAGACAGAGATTAGCATGGAGAGGAGATAATTGGGTATGGTGTTTCTCCTTAAGTTTTAATGCATGAACAATGAATGAACTGTGAGTTGGCTCTTGCAGGCGGTGGTTTCAAAGTTTCAGAGCCATGAAAGCTCTTCTGGTCCCCGTGTGAGTTTGTGAACTTGTGTCCTGTCCTGGGCCTAGGGCAGCAGCCCTTACCTCTGTGATGTTCTATTCCATCTTGCTGTAGAAGACTATGTGTGAATAAAAATTGCAAAACAGGTTGTTTTAGCTGTAGCTTCAGCAAGTATGATTGAAAATTGGGCAACAGGAAAAAATAGGTACTACAGAACGCTTCTCTTGCAGTAGGAAGACAGTTGCTGACGTTAGTTGATATATAGCCTAGTAAAAAGGCTGCACGTCATGTAAATCTCAGCTTGTGAGCCCTGGGAAATGAATAGTGCCATCAGCAACGTTAGTATGATCTGGTGTGTAGTAGAAGAGGGGTCACAGCAGTGGTTCTTGACTTAAAATTTTGTCTTCAAATTCATTATCACAGTCCTGATTCATGTGTTAAGCCTTGTCTATACTGACTAATAGATACAGTAATAGAAATACGGAGTTGAGCTACTTGAATCCTTGAGTAATGTCATCAAGGTGCAGTTGTGATTTCGGGGGCTGTGGATGTGTGGGGTTATATTCTACTCACCAGCTGATCCAATCAGAACTGGGACCGTGGGGAAATTTCACCTGGCAGTGGTGGCTGCCCTTGCTTCTGTGGTGCTTCTTCTTCCCACCCTCTAGGATAATGAACTCAAGGCCTTAAGTTGGGAATCCATTTATCTTCCATGCCTCCTTGCAAGTCCTACCCACGCTTCTTCAAGACAGCAGGTCCTGGGTACCTGTTTTGATGCTGAAAAGCAGGAAGCTGTGTCCTAATGCAGCAACGGCTGTTTCCTCTGCAGAATGGTTACCACAAACCGTGTATGCGAAGTGTGTCGTGCAGGTAAAATGCTAGTTTCAATGGAGAACTTGTAATATCGTGTCTTTGGGGGTTGAATTGTTACTAGAGAAATAAAATCTCTGTACTTTTCATTGCTTATTTTGGAGAGGAAGCTTCATCTCAGAAGACATTTTGATATTGATGGTAATGATTTACTTTGGCTCTCTAGTCAATTAGCTTGTGTATATATAGTGTTATATTAGACCATTTCAAAACTGAGAATAGATCTTGTCACAAACCACAATTTATCTTCTGTCTTGTTTGCGGAAGATTGCATGAAGTAGCTAAGCTCCAAAATACAAAACAAAATCTGATAGGAAGAAAAGAAATCCTATTGTTAAGTCTGCATGAAGGCAAGATGCAAGTGAGCAGATGCGTAGGAGGTAATTCCTTGAGCAGTCACGCATTTGTTCCAAATATAAGCTGAAAAATACTGGGCACTCTGAGGTTTAAATATTTCAACTGATAATCAGTTTGGGGAAAGAACTTTGTAATCCAACAAAGTTTTTGTTCAGAAAGATGTATATCTCGTGGTGTTGTCTCTTGCAGATCTGGTCAGAAGCCATCTATTGTGTCTTTCTTCGCAATCTTCACAAATAGTCTCATCTTTTAATTTGGAAAATGAGTTAGTGCTGTAATTTAAATGATTACCTCAAAAAGCAAGTGCAAAAGAAGTAATTGGAACGTATGTAGGTTGCTCTAAAAGTAATGCCTCCTGGTTATTTCCATGGAAACAACAACAGATACAAAGAGCACAATAACACGATTTGATAGGCAAACTCTCAGCTACAAAAAATTATTTTTCAACATAGTCACCACCATTAGCTATGCGTTGTTGCCAGCAATGAGAAAGAGCCTTCATGCCATCCATGTACAAACCTGCACCAGCAGAGGTGACCCACCGTTTCACAGATGCGATGACGGTGTCATTGCTAGGAAGATGTTGCCCATGCAGTCCATCTTTCATTGGCCAGGGCAGGTGGAAGTCAGAAGGCACCAAATCCAGACCATACCCTGGGTGTGGTAGGACAGTCCAGCCTAGATTGGCAATGTGCTCCAGGGTCTTCAAACTGGTATGGGTCATGCTGTTACCATGTTGCAACAGAAAGGTTGTCTTCTCTGACCTGGCTCTGGAAGTCTGAGCCTTTGGCTTAGTCAGTGTTGCAATGTAGCAGTCAGAGTTTATGGTTTATCAGGGTTTCCGGGAAAACCAGAATGATCGTCTCTTTCCTATCCCAAAAGACAGAGCACATCACTTCACCTGCTGAGGGCTGTGTCTTGCACATTTATTCAGTGAGGAATTCACATGTCGTCACTACATGGACTGCCATTTTGACTCCAGCTCGTGGTGGTAGTGCCATATTGTCACTGGTAACGATGTGATCCAGGAAACCGTCACCTTCAGCCTTGTATTGACTCAGTAGATCCCGACAAACTTGCACATGAGGTGTTCTTTCTGTTCCTGTGTGAGCATTTGTGGGATCCACTTGGTGCAAACTTTGCACTATTGCCAGCACTGCCACCACCATTTCCAGTGCAGTGAGGCTGATGTTCAGCTCTGTTCACAGTTCTCTGGTCATAATCTGCCAGCTTGCTTGAATGAGCTGATTGAGATGCTGTGTTCATGGTGTAACAGCTGCGTAAAAGGCTAAAAAAGCATTACTAGCAAAACAGGGATGGAGACGATCTCCATGGATTCACTCCACAGAAGGCAGGACCATGCAGTCTTGGGGCATGTTGCCTGCCGTGACTTTGGTAGAATTAAACTGGGAGTCTTCTTATTCTGGGAACCTTGTCCTTCTGTATAATGCACTCACTTACATAGGAGAACTGTGCTGGGGAGTAATTCCCTAAGCTGTTTTTGTTTGTTTGTTTTGAGATGCAGAAGTCTTTCTTTGGGAGGGGAGGGGTTGAGCATCTTGGTAGAAGTGCACAGGCAGTTAAAACTTTTCATTACTTAGGTCTGGTGCAGCTGTAGCGATTGTTTACATGGGTGGAGCAATATATTTAGCTTTCCTTAATGCAGCATGTGCACTACTTAAAAATGTTGCTTGCCCTTGTGTTTGATGTTTCTTTCTCCTTCTATTTTTGCCTGTACTTGTTATCACTATCACATGGTGTTCCCCGGCACATGCTTCTCGGGTTCACTCATGATCTCTTTGCTTTGCATATGCCTCCGTGTTGCTCGGCTCCCTTGCCTGCTGGGAGGTGTTGGTGAGCCATCTGGGCTCCCTTCGCTCCTGATCTCAGCGTGCCTTGCCTAGTGGTGGCTGTCAGCAAGGGCCTGGCCCAGTGGTGACACTGCTGTCTGGGTGACTCTTGCTTGTCCTTGGGTACTGGTACAGATTCTGTTTCTTGTCTCTTTTAGGTATCCAAACTTCCCTGTAGAATGGAGTCTAGGCACCGTTTTGAGAAACAGCTAGTGTGTTTAATTGTTTTTTCATTAATGATAATGACCCACAGGCTGCTGTAATTGAACAGTTTTATTTTCTCTGTTGGCTGCAGGGAAGGCAAGATTCCACTTCATACCTAGGGAGGCTTGCTTCGGAGAGTTTGGGGTGAATTCTATGAAATCACGTTTTCAGTAGAAGTAGCAAGTTTTTTTTCCTACCCTTGTCGGGTTTGTGATTTACTTTTCTTGCAGACATAAACATTGCCTTTGGCAAGACAGTTTCTTCTTGGCATTAGCAGTAGCAGGTACAAGCAATTTGATCTGTTAAATCCAAGAGCACTCTCAGTAGGCATATTTGCCTTTTCATAATGCTACCAGTGTTTAGGCTGCGCTGTGCACAGGAGACAGTTTTTGTAGGTGGAAATACCGTGGGTGTCAGCTGAAAACACTCCTGGTGCACTTTTTCTGTCTTCTCTTAAAAAGCAGCAAAGTCTGGAGGAGTACATGATTGTTCTTTATGCCACGCTAATTTGCCCGTTTCCCTCTGGGTAATTGCAGCAGGATGCACAGTTTGGCTGTGTGCTGTGTTGTCGTGCCATAGCAAAAGTCTGTGAAAAAGCAGAGTTTGTCTCCAGCAAACTTTTCTATCTGCAAGGAATAAATGTTGTTCACCTCATTCTTAATTGTTTATACAACATCATGGGTGGGTTTGTTTTTGTTTTATTTCTTGGCATTTTCCATCAATGACCAAACTTAGTTATATGTTTTAGGAGGTATATTATTGAGGTAGGAAATGGCTGTACTAAGCATGTGATTCTGAACACGACCATGTAACTTTGGATCTTCTGCCTGCCTTTAACTACTTGTGTTTAAAACAAAACCAGACCCCAAAACACGTTATTTCTACCCCTTATTTTTTCCACATGTACATGTGCCAGGTGTTTCCTAGTTGTGCGTTTTGTACCAAGGACAGTTGATGTTCCTCATAGCTACCACTCTCCTGTTTTGAATGTACCGTGAATTAGTACTCAAAGATAGAAATGAGGAATTTGTTTTAAATAAGAAAAACAAAAACTGGGATTGTATTGGCAAGGAAGAAGTAAGTGGCAGTATACAAAATCATGGAGTTATGTGATGCTGCTGTGTCAGGTGCTCTTCTTTATACTCACGTAGTAGAAGACGAAGGGTGCAGGCAATATGAATGGGAAATGCAGCTAGAATCCTGCCTGTGCTCTCATGGTAATTGAGGACCCAAGTGCCCTTCAGAATGGTTCAGTACTGTTGATTTGTGGCATTCTTGACTCCTGTGTCTGACACATCACTGAACTGCATATGCTGAGGTTGCCAGTGGTAGAGATGTCTTAGGAGCAGTTCTGGGGCTCCCCTTGTTTTGTCAGCAGGGAGAGAGCTGCTGAAGCTTTGCCCATGGTGAGGTTTGTCCTAATGTTCCTACACAGGTTATGAGAAAGAGAGAGTGCTGAGCTGGAGCTCACTGAGATGCAACTTTCATTTCTGATGGAAAGCTGAATCCAATTTCATTTTTTATCAGGTTCCATGCTGGAATGAAAAGACAGTTCCATGAAAAATCAGGTTTTTGTGAAGTGTCTGCTGTGACACTGCCGTGTTCTGATGGAAGAGTTGGGGTGGAGTCAGAAAGTGAAGGAGGGCAAACCCTGACTTGGCATTGGTTTTACACTGGCAGTTCCTGTCCTTTGGAAATAATTCTCATTGCTGTAGCACCCATATATGCTAGGATAGGGCATCTCCTGAAAAGTGGGCTGATTTTATGGATTTTTATGTGTAGAAAGCCAAAGATCAAATGAAGGGTGTCACATCTGTGAAAGGAAACTATCAAGAGTCTAATAAAGCTCATATTTTTAAGAAGCTGATCTCTTGGCTTTGAAGATCCCTGCTCAGTTTTAGAAAGGCCTGGCTGTGTCTGAAGTGCAGACCGAGGGGCCTTGTCAGAGCTGATCCTCACGTTCCTCCCTCTGCAGCTCAGAGGGAGCTGCGGCCGTTCCCTGTGCGTTCAGCTTTTATAGAGAAGGTTGAAATGTACATAACAGCTACCCCAAAAAAAAAAGTGTGTTGCTATGATTTGGACAGGTTTTCTGTGCCAACACATTCCTTCTAATTGCATCGGTCCGTGTCCCACAGTATTGGAAAGACGCTGAGGGAGTCACAGTCCCACATTCTCCGTAATATGGAGACTCTCGGTCTGCATCTCTTCTTTTTTCACCTGTCCTCTTTTTGAGAGTGAGGTCTACTTTTGACCTGACAGACTCTGTTTTCCCCTAACCGTAGCATTTCTGCTTTTCTCAAAAATGTTTTTTTCACTGGGCCGTTTGCTGCTGATAGCTTGAGGAGAATCATCGCTATTGGTGATGCCTGAGAGGAGTGAGAAGGGGAGGGAAAGCCCCCACCTCCCCTGTGCTTCTTGCTTGAGCAGAAAAACGGCGAGGTTTTTCACAGGTCTGCAGAGAAAGCATAGGATTTCTGTAAACATGTACAATAGTTAAAAATTCGAACATGCTGATTGGCTTTGCTGCAGTTTGTTGTTACGCAGCTTACCTGAATTGTCTCTTGTTCAGAGATAGCAGGACACAGTGAGGTAGAACAGACTACGTTTCTGTTTGCATAAGCTGGTTGACATAAAAAGAGAGGGTTATGTTATTTTCTTTCTTACTAGTTGTAGGCTTGTAGGTAAGCTCAGCAGCCCTGAGATGGGCACCACTCTGTTTTGTAATTTCCCTTAAGTTTGATTGTGAAGAAGGGCATGAAGATGAAAATTGGAAAGAAGGCCACAAACACAGGAGTATTCTGGGGAGGATCTTCCAAGCATGTGGGTAGGCTGGAGAACGTTTCCAGCACTGTTGTGTCAGCTTCACCTCATGCTCTTGTAACATAAAATTTTATGCACAGAGTATGTATGTGCTGGGTTTTCTTTGAAAGCCCCGAATCAGGTGGACTTGAAAATTCCCTGAGTCTGCTGGTACCGGTGGATGGAGCAAAGGCAGGAGACTGCGAGCTGTGAGCTCCCTCTGGTGGCTGCAGAGCACAGCCCGCAGCTTGCCTGTCTCTTCAGGACAGTCTTGAGAATCTACATATATATATATAACCAAATTATTATTTTCTAAAAAATTAGTACAGTAATATGACATGCTTTGTGCCATCTCAAGGTGTCAAAGGTCTTCTGTGATTAGACTTCAGAAAACTAGAAGAGTTGAAATAATGTGAAACCAGAGCTCATTTCTATTTATTGTGAGCATAAAGGAGTATTTCCCATAAAACAGCTTTAATTTTTTTTTTTCCTAAATTTTTGCAATAATTTATTGCTGCTATCTTTAGAAGTGATCTGTCCTTAAGTATCACAGAACACTGGAAACAGATACTAACTTTGTATGACAAACCCAAATACGCTTTGTTAACACAAAGTCAGGATCAGGTCACCCCAGTCTGCTTTTCTTGCTCTAAGAGTAGGCACGTAAAGAACCCTGGACTTGCAACATGTTACGCTTTGTCACTTACATCCCAAGGATTCCTTCTATTGATGCTGTAATTAGTGAGGTTACGCAAGGTTGTGAAGCTGATCTGCGTGATCTGCTGAAAGGTCAGCATTACTTTTTTTAGTTGTTTTTTTTGTGGGCTAGGTAATGTAAGGAGGTGTGTAGAGGTAACAAGGCCATGCAGGGGAGAGCAAGAAAGAGAGTGTGACCTCTCCTCTTGGTGACAGGGGATCACTGAAGTAACTCACTTGTCTTGGGAAACTTAATTCTTAGTTCTTGCAAAACTTTTGTTGACCAAAGTGCATATTCTTTGAGACTTAGAGCATTCCCATGACACTGCACAGACATGGAGGCTGTAGATTAAACATAATGGTGTATGGTGCTGCAAAAAGCACCCTGTGACACCAGCCGTTACATCCTCTGTTGTGCTTGCACAGCACGGGCTGTCTTACTGTGAACCAGGCTGGGGGATGGACCCAGGTGCCAAGTAACCCTGCCCCTGGGATGCTTCTCAGCACTGCTGTCTGCATTTGTGCCTGGCCTAGGAGCTGCAGACATCCCCCAGGGCTGGTGAGGCTGAGCTGTGCTGCGTGCAGTAAAACCATCGTCGGGAGGGCCTGCCCGGAGCGGCTGTTGCAGAGCACAGCCAAGGGAAGAAGGTTTGTGAAAGGAACAGTGAAAAATTTGCTGTGTAAGGAAGAACAGAGCTGTTTGCCAGGCCCCCTTGGTCAGGCGATCAGCAGTCGGCTTTGCTTTGCTTTGTTCGGTCGGGTTATTGAGATGACTGAGGAGCATCAGTTTTGATCTATGGTGTTAATAGCTCGTATTTGAATCTTCCACCTTCTGTGTTTTGTGAAGGATGAAGTAATTAAATCGTGTTAATGTATCATTTAATGTTCACTGGAAAACGTTTATCTTAAGTTAAATACGTTTGTCTATACACTGAGGTCTTTGTGCTGCTTCTCCGAGAGCAGCAGGTACAAATCGAACGGGGCAGCACGCATACAGCGCTGGGACTGCTGGGAACAGGATGCAGATTTGTGTTTTAGAAGCTCAGCTTGAAGTTCAGCAGTGTTCTTTATCACCTCGCCCTGGCTTTAGGCAAGGCCTTCATCCTCCCACGTGTGCGTGCCCCTTCCTCTCTAAGGCTGCAGCGTGCACTGCTGTGTGCCATCGATTCCCTGTAAGAGTATTTTGTGCCATGTACTTGTTCAGTTAAATCCCAAACAGCTGGCACTGGGGAATACCAATGGCAGAAGGGAGGAGCGGCATGGTTTTGTGAACAGCTTCTGTTGTATGGGGGGTTTGTTTCACCCCATGGGCTGGGGGTGGGCCTCAGGGATGCTGGGTGTGACGCCCAGCTGCGTGCCGCAGGCCGTGCTCTGCCTCGTGGTGGTCCAGGTTCTGCAGAGCTTCATGCTTCACTCCTAGGTGATTTTCATTTTGAGAAGCAGCGTGGAGCCAGCTTCCAGCAGCAGTGAGAGGCAGATGTCACTGAGCAGCCAGGTTGCCCATGGCTGCTGTGGGGACCTGTGGTACCGCCATCCCGAGCAGCTGCTGCCTCTCCTCAGTCTGGCCCCTCCCGCCATCTTTGGGTGCCAGCTTTAACGTTCAACACTAGAGGGTGGTATGGTACCGCTGTAGGCTGCGTTGAAAGGCGGCCATAGGCAACGTCTTCAATCCCTTGAGTTGTTATACAAGCAGATCTTTTAAAACAAATGTAAATAGTGCTTTGTTTCTGTGGCTGTGAGCGTTTGGCACTGTTAGTGGTGTGCAATGATATTTTTGGTTTGGGGGGAAAAAAAGGTTTGGGTCGACTTCCTTCCGAAGCATCGTTAGGAGCACAGTACTTAATTCACTGTCTGCATCATGTCTCAGTAATCACACTGAGGTGCACGCAGTGTAAGTACACAGAGGTATAGAAGAAGAGGCAGTTCTACCAAGAGATACTGGGTTTTGATATTTAGCAAGGCAAATATAACAAAGCAAATATTTCTAAGTTCATGACATTGCTCATGTATTTACCGTTGGGTTGTAGTGTAACTGGTTTTTAGTACTTGAATAAAGTTATATTTTTTCTCTTTCAGGCACCACCTTCCATGGTCAATAATGAACAACGCCAGCATGCCGAGCACATATTCTTATCATTTAGAAAATCAAAATCACCATTTGCTGTTTGCAAACACATTTTGGGTAAGTTTTAATAAAGTAGGCAGTTTTTGTAACTGAAACTGTGTTCTTCTGCAGCTGGAAATGCAGGCGTCGGGTTTGATTTTGATGAAGGGTACTTTTTGTTTACCTGGGTTCTTTTTTCTGTTTTGTTTTTTCTTTTACAAATTTCATATTTCATATATTTGTTTCAGTACAATCATCCTAGCATTACTGTGGTTGGAAGGGATCTCAGGATAGCTCTACCCTCAAAGCCTGGCCAATATTAAATTCAGACCAGGCTGGTTTTTTTTGCTTTTAATTTTACTTTTCTTGTCCTTAAGACTTGGATATCTAACGTTTAAAAGATTAGAAATAGCTATTGTTTTTAACTATTGAAAGTGGATTCACAAGCAAGTCAAAAATGTTTTTGAAATGTAAGAAATTTTTTATTAGCAACCCACTGTGTTTGTGCGTTTAACAAGTACCTAAAAAAATTTGATTTAAAAATTACACTCATGCAAGAGCTTAAACCTGGCACTGCTGATGGAAGGGAGTAGTACAATGCCTTCCTCATTCACTGCCAGGTCATGTTCAGATGTTTCATCTTGTGTGGTGGCCTCATGGCAAACTGAATGATGTAGGGGCAAATAAACAGAGACCTGCTTCAGATTCAGCTTGCAAATGTTTGTACCCAGATTTGATAAGTCCTGGCCCAAGAAAAGGAGGCAACAGTTAGTAGTTGCAGGGGGCGAAGGCTGCTGCTTTTGACAGTTTTTGCTTAAAGTCTACTTGAAACTATGACTTATGCAGAGCTGCTAGGACTGCTTTAGCAGAGGCCTGTGATGGGGAGGGTGAAGCCTCTCGCTGTCCTTGGTGTTGTTTCTGGCAGCTTTGTAGTTGGTGAGGTGCAACTGCATTTGGCCAAGTTCCTAAACTGAATTGATTAAACTTGCCTCTGTTACGTGCTAACTGTAATCCTGTCTCATCTGTGGAGTTTCCAGAACTGCTTCCCGTTCTGTCAACTAATGATACAATTTTTTTTCCTTCTGCCAGATTTTATAGTGGTGCTAAACTTTGCCATGGCAATAATCTATTTCAGGTTGAATGTTCTAGTTACTGTTAAGAGCCCAACTGTTTTAAAAGACTAGTTAGAGAAAAGTATGATCTACCAGATCGAAGCAATGGGGATTTTATGTGCAGAGAGTAGAAAGGAGTAGATAGGTGTCACCCAGTAATAAAAAAAAAAA
>WBMW01002125.1:889724-914322 GCA_013396635.1 Penelope pileata | reverse complement strand
AAAAAGAAGTAATCATAGATTTCTATGGAAATACTGCAAATTTGGTTGTGTTACAGGTATTTAAAAATGAATCTGTTCTTACAGACCCTATAGAGACTTATTAGAATTTGGCAGCTAAATAATCTGAAAGTTCCAGGTGCAGTGAGCATGTAAGATTCCTGCTCAGTACTGCTGCACTGGCCAGATGTCAGTGTTGGGAGGAGGTGGGGGAAAATTTCAGGGAAACCTGGATCTGAGATCTGCTGTGGAAAACTGAAAATGTGTGGAAAAGAACACATTTAAAAAAAAAGAAAAAAAGGCAACCAAAAAATATTAAAAAATGCAATCAAAAAGCAACTTTCCATTTCAAAGAATTTGCCACAATAAACTGGAAAATGTTGTGATAAAGTCTAAAAATTATTATTTTCCTACTGCATTCCACAATATTTTTAACAGTTGCTCCAAAATTTACTCAGTTAGAGAAGTGTCATGCATGAATATTGTGATAATATTGCAGGCCGTCTCCTGTGCTGTTAAATTATGTTGTAATATATAGAGCAGGGTGAGGTTCCTTCCCTACACTTCCTCCCAAACAAAAAATTTTTCTACAAATGAGTATCTTAAGGTTTTAATGCATTACAATAGTATTTTGCCTGGTCCTGAAGACTGTAATGACACTTTTTCCTTTGAGTCAGCAGAAATTGTGCTTTTTTTTTTGCCCTCCACATTGATTATAAAGAATTTTAAGTAGGTAAAAGAGCATGTGTAAGTAACTGTGCAGAACATTTCAGACTCTAGTAAGCGATGTCGCTAGTCAGAAGTAATGGAAATTCATGAAGTACACTTAGCAATATTATCTGTGCTAAGGGATCTATCACTACATCTTGTCCTCAAGGAAAAGAGTACAATTTAGCGTTAATAATGAAAGATGTCTGCAGTGATAGTTCCTTTTCTTAATTTCTCTTCTGAAGTGTGACTGGTTGAAGGGAATGTGAGCTTAGTCTTAACGCCTTTTGGATGCC
Organism: Penelope pileata; assembly: GCA_013396635.1. Taxonomy (NCBI): domain Eukaryota; kingdom Metazoa; phylum Chordata; class Aves; order Galliformes; family Cracidae; genus Penelope; species Penelope pileata. The sequence goes on along the minus strand of WBMW01002125.1, from coordinate 913,321 downwards.
TAGAAATACTACGTCTTTAAACTGCTCACGTGCTATCACCATTGAGAAAACAGTGCTTTTCCAGGTGGGGCAGGTTTTTCCTTGCAGTGTTTTCTCCAGTAGGAGACCTGGCAATGAAAGACTTTTCCCCCATACTTTTTGCTTTTTGAGAAAAAAGTTGATAAAAGTTCTCAAGAGGTTTTTTGAGAAAGTGTTCATACCGTGTGGGCAGGAAGAACAGCTGATGGAAGGGATATGGGCATGTAAGGATGAGTAGGAACCAGAGGTGCTGGCTTCCAAAAAGAAACAGGAAGAAGTGGTCAAGGCAGGAGCTGAAATGGAGGTGGAGAGGGATAACAAGGATGTCAATAGTGTTTGTGGGAAGAAGAGTATATGAGCCATGCAGGGAAAGCAGCAGAGATGATGAGCACAAGGAAAAGGAGAGCAGCCACACAGTTTCTTTAGAAACCTGTAGTTGAACCCATGAAGCACGAGGCTCTACGTTCTTCTGCTGTAAGCTTATAGCTGTTAAATGTACTGGCAAAGCTTGTCCTGTCTTTCTTTAGTAACTTCATGTGGAGGATAACGGTGTGCTGACTGGTTATAAGCTTACACCGAGTGCTGGAGGTCTGCGCTGTTAATGGTTGCAGTTGTGCATCTGTGGTTCTTGACGCAAAGAAGAAACTCCACCCCCCCCCCCCCTTTTTTTTTTTTAAACAAGTGTTCTCTTTTTGTATGTGCTTTGTACAGTTTGAAAAATCAAAGGCGCAGAAGTTGGAAAATGCCAGAATTAAAATTCCTGTGCAGGAATAATTTGGCTCATTTTTGTGTATGTGTTAGACATGGACACTAATCTTTTAATTAAGTGGTTACTTAGTTTTCCAAATTAAGCTTTGTAGATTTAAAGGAGATTTATTTTGATTTAAGCATGTTTACCTCTGGAGGGTTTAGATTTGGAGCCTGATTAAATTACTTAAAAGCATTTTAGCAAATTGGATGCTATCTTGGATATAGAACTTCCATACAAAGGAATGCATATTGTAAACTTGTGTGTATATAATCAGTGTAAGAAAGTTTTTGAAGCCCATCGTCCCGTGACTGAGGCTTTCTCCAGCAAACCCAGTTTTTCTAATCCTGGCACGTTGCTGACCGTAGCTCAAACTTCTCTTTTGGATCTGGAATTTTAATTCATCTTTCATATTTTATGCTTTTGCCGCCATGTGACTATATTTTTTCTCAATGCTCTTTGTATGTTTTCTACAGACTCAGAATATTTTGCAACTGGCTACTGAGAAATCACCTGCTATTTCTAAGTTAAACATTTTAAAAGCGAAGGATCAAAAAAAATCTTGGTAGCTTTCTGTCATCATAGAAGTTACATGCAAATTCTGGAGGTTCTCTTTAAATTACACTTTGTAGCCTCCTACAGTAGCTTTTTTCCATAGCATCATCTTCTGCTTTCTTTAGCCCATCCATGTACAAAGCAACCAGATATTCGGATATTACAGATTAATGATATCTACACTTCAGTACGAATTTATATTTTGTCTATCTCAAGATAAATGTAGAAGCCCGAACTTGATGTGGAAAATGTTGAATACACCAGTCAGTAGAACTTGCTTTGATAATAAAACCCAAATGCTACCTGGAGGTGTAAGCAGGGTTGCTTCTTGTTGGCATCCATAAAATACACGTAACGTAAGCACTGTTGGCTCCAAAATCAAGGACTCGAATAATAGAGGAGTCTTTGTTTTGGCATGCCTGTCAATTTAATCGTATCTTAGTGCACTGTGTCTAAATCTGTCGCCTGTATTTTATTTTGTTCCACAGTTGTGTTAACATGCTCCTTCTTGATCTTTGGCTCAGTCTCCCAGTGCAGCCAGCTTTCCTTCCCATGAGTCTCTGACTCAAATAATATTGGATAATTTGATAACTGGGGTATTGATTTCTGTTTTCTTCTTCTGAGGTAGAAATTTTTTTGTTTTTGTAGTAACAAAATTCCATTTAATAATTATTTAATATTAAAGACCATTATTTTTTGCTAAAAGTAGATGGATGTTTCCTGATACTCAAATTAAATTACCTTTGTTTTTCCCCACAGAAACTAGTAAAGTGGATTATGTTCTTTTTCAAGCTGCTACAGCAATAATGGAAGCAGTTGTAAGAGAATGGATTCTGTTGGAAAAAACTAGCATCGAATCACTGCGAACATTCCTCCTAACCTATGTCTTACAAAGGCCTAAGTAAGTACAGAAGAAGTGCTGCTGAGCATGTAGGATTCAGCATGAAGACTTGGTTTTCTTTATGTTTCCAAAGATTTTGGCAAAAGATTGTTACAACACTACCTTTTCCTTCAGTTTCTTAATGCTCAGTTGACTTCTGTAGAGTTGTCAATTTGCCCTTATGCATTCACACAAAAGGAAAAAAAAAAAAAGTATTTAAAATTTATATGATCGTTGATTTCCAAAATTATTGTTACAAATTTGATATCCAAACGTACCGTGACAATGTTGTTTGCAGCCTTCAAAAGTACGTCCGGGAGCAGATTCTCCTAGCAGTAGCGGTGATCGTGAAACGGGGATCATTAGACAAATCAATCGACTGCAAAAGCATTTTTCATGAAGTCAGCCAGCTGATCAGCAGTGGCAACCCCACGGTGGTAAGCGTTGATTTCATGTCTTCAAAATGTAAGCAGTTTGTATCAGCAACGTAAGTTGTGTCCTGTGTAAAATCTACTTTTCTTATCTAAAAATGAAGGTTAGTAATTAATTAGCTATATAAGCAATTTACAAAGTCTGACATTTCTGAATAAAAATGTCTTGGAAGTATTAATAATATATATTATATAGTTGTCTACTAAAGAACTATGTATTAATATATGGTATAGTTTAGAGAATAGGTTTCTCTGAATAGACACTTTAGTTTGTTGGCTTTTTTTGTTTAGTTTGTTGTTGTTTCTGTGGGTTTCTTTAACAAAACAGCAGATCTAAAATGGATTTTGCATTAGCTGGCAGCTTGCTGCACTCTGTCCCGCTCCCATCTGTGCAGTGCTGCACCCTCCTGTGGCTCAGCTGTCGCAGTGGGCTACGAGCAAGAGGCACGGGCCTCCGTGCTGCCTGGGTAGGTGGGGAGAAAGGGCTGCGAGGAAGGAAAATGGGGAATGGAAATACAAAACTTACTCTAGATTTAATGTCATACTACTGGGGTGTTACCTTCCACAGGGAGCTCAAAGTGGAAACAAGGTGTCCAATATCTATCTCTGCATTTAGTGAAATTCCAATTGCTATGCCAGGAGATAAGTTTAGAATAGGTCATAATAGAGGCATGTAGCTGGAGATTAAAGAGAGGTGATTTTTCTCCTACCAAATGCAAATCAAAGATTCTGTAGATCCATGCTGAAATTTTCACTGAAGCTTTTCTCAGACGAGCCAAACCTTGGGGAGCTGGCTTGTGCCTTTGGAGTGGCAGTTGCACTGGATGTGAGCAGCAAATGTTGAACTCTGAAAATTTGATCAAAGTGTACTAGAAGTAATGCAGCTCATGTCATGGTCCTATAAATAGTGTGTCACCTCTGAGCACAAATGATAACCCTTCAGGGCATGGAAATTTCAGTTACTTTTCTAAACCTTACTTTCACTGTCACTCACCTTAGTGAGAGCAGTTCAGCCTTTTTTTTGTGCATAATTTGGACAGAAATGGGTATTCATTTAGAAGCACATTGCTTAGTTCATGCTTTTCTCCAGGGAACATAGCTTTATTTTTGAAATGGAGCTGCAACTTTGGTTTTCAAAAGCGTTTTGCATGTCAGCGTATGTGCTTGTGTAGTTTTTGTGGTCTTTCCAAAAGACACAAGTAGGCAGCAAATAGAAATCCGCGTGTTCAAGGAGAAACTGTCTCTGAGTTAACTCTTGCCCATCCCTACTCCTGCAGTTGTGTTCTGTGCCCTCACTGGCTCACAGGCACGCCGCGATGAGCACAGCACGCAGCTCACCGAGGCTGCCAGCTGTGAGTACATCGCCGGGGTGTGCTTTTCTCATCTGCTGGCTCTGAAGCTACCTGGCCCTTCTTTATCTCATAAGCATGAAGTGCTTCATCTTTTCCATTCCCTGCAACCCTCTACCAAGTTTCTGTCAGACACCTGTCCTAGTTCTGTGTTTGTTAGATACTTGTGCTCCATAAAAACGTTGTGACTTTTCAGTAACGTTGTCAGGGTCAGGTCCTGAATGTAGGTATAAAGAGAACTGCAAACGGTACTGTCTTCTGCGTTCGTGTCCTTTAGTAGGATTTGATATGCTTGATGTCTTCTCAAGCATTGGTTGAAAGTATTTTTAGGAATGGATGAGTTTCAAAGATGGAGCTTGAAGATACATTGAATAATGTTGTGGCAAACTGACGTGTGAGCAAGATTAATGCTTGAATGGCTGTTGAGAAGGAAAAATGAAAGGGAGATCAGAAGAAATAGAGATGAGGAAGAAAGTAGACAGGAGATGAAAAAGCTGGGTTTAGTACTGAGTAATCTCTTAATAGCGGAACACTGCGTACTTGTTAGGAAAATAACAGGGCACGAAGGAGAGGTAATACTGTAGGGATGGAAAAGACGTGGTTAGAGCCAGGGTTGGAACATGGAGCGTTGGCTCCTGCTACTGCTTCTCCATGGAACAGACCTTTATGGATCCTGTGGAAGTGACCTCTGTCTGAGAAGGGAAAACAGAGTACAGAGGATCTGGCTGCCTGCTAATTTATAAATGATTTTAGGTAGTAAACCTCTGGCAGGATGAGGATTAGCTTTTTACTTTCTGGTTTTGTTTTTCCTGGCTCCTCCTGGAGCATCTGTACAAGCCACCCTGCTCAACAAGAACAGGCTGTAAGCTTCCTCCAACAGGAATTTCAGCATCTCTTTTCAAAGTCTACATCTTTTTTCGAAGTCTTCATCTCTGGGGGACAGCTTCTGGCAGTAGACATAGTATCACGGGCTAATCTTAAAATGCTAAGTGCATGTTTCCTGTCACTGATTTTGAAGAACTCTGTGAGCCAAATTCTTCTCAACTGTAAATACCTTCAATTTCTTGGCCTTTTCTGTTTGCGTTAGAATATTGTGCTTTTGCATAGCTGAAGGACTGAGTTAGTTTGTTCTCCATTCCTGCCAGACAAACAGGAATCCTGGCAGCTAGGTGACTGATTCCCAGGAGGAGGAACTGGTCTGCACACAAACACAGTCAGATGGACTTTGTCTGCACCAGGATGTGGATTCTTCCAGAACATAGGTGGGCAGATGCAGAAGGGGTCCAGCTGCGGCAGACCTGACACAGAATAAGGAAACCTTAGAAGTTGGGTTTTTAGGATCTGCAAAGCCTGTAGTAGGATATATCCCAGTGTACGGCTCCATACTTGAAGCCTAATTTTTTCTGTATAATTGTCAAGGCTTGCTGGAAGACCTCTGGCAATCCTATGAACTGCTTCTGTCTTAAAATCTACAAATTTGTTAGTCTATTTTCTGATTCATGTTCACAGTCAAGCTAGAGAGGAGGTTCATGTGCTTCATTCAGGTTACCTAAAACTGCATGGGAATGTGATGTGAATCTCATCTGAGCAATGGGAAATATGAATAAGCAGAACTCTTGGCTTTCATCTTCATTGAAATTTAAGGTTCTCCTTTTAAGGCTGAAAATTTATTTTGCCTAGAGAAAAGAAGGCTCTGGGGAGATCTTATCGTGGCCTTCCAGTATTTGAAGGGCAGCTACAGGAAAGACGGAGCGGGACTCTTTATCAGGGAATATAGCAATAGGACAAGGAGTAACAGTTTTAGACTGAAAAAAGGGTAGATTTAGATTAGATATAAGGAAGTAATTCTTCGCTGAGAGGGTGATGAGGCACTGGCACAGCTGCCTGGAGAAGCTGTGGATGCCCCGTCCCTGGAGGCCTTCAGGTTGGATGGGGCTCTGGGCAGCCTGATCTGGTGGGTGGCAGCCCTGCCCACGGCAGGGGCTTGGAACTGGGTGGGCTTTAAGGTCCTTTCCAACCCAAACTGTTTTATGGTTCTTTGAAATTAATCTGTCAATAACAATGGTTAAATAGATAACTAGTTAACATTTATGGGCCTTATTTCTGTTTTTAAGGGAAGTTTTACTCTTGGATCCCTGTCTAGCCTGTTGCTGTCTCATGTGGTGGGGTAAGAGTTGGAGAGGCTCTCCTGACTTTTGCATTTTGACAATTTTGACAAAACCTTGTATATTATTCACCCTCACACACACACACACCCCGCCTCTACTCTCAGCTGTGTCTTCTGTTCCAATAAAATTACTACTTTTTCCCATAAACTTTACTACCCTTGAAACATACTGAGGTTTAAAAACCAGATGGTAAATGAGGATATTTAAACTGCTTCCTTTATTCTAACAAGTGGCCTATAAAGGCCTACACTAGGGTGTTATAAATTGTTTGGGGAGTCTTAGACATCCAGAAACTACTGCAAATACGAGGTTAAAACTGAAAAAATACTCGTTTTAAAGCTCTTCTACAATACTTGCATTAACCAGGCTGCCTTTTAAAGCTCTCAGATTTCTCTTTTGAAAGAGAGTCTACTTCACCAGATATATAATACAACTGTACTCCAGCTTGATTGCTTAATAACTTGAATTCATAGCTCCCAATGTTACCATTTACAATAAAGCTACAGTTTCAAAGACAGGGTTGGAAAGTGAGGAGACGCAGTCCAGAGGAGAAATGCGTGTTCCCCATTCTGTGTATGGTGTCCAAGGCTTGTGTCTCAGTTTAGCCATCTCATGAGATGTGCAGGTGTGGAGGAAGAAATGATACCTTTCCATGTGTTACACCTATTTCTTTTATTACTTTGGTGATGTACAAATAAACAGGCATCAGAAGGGCATCTTTGCAGTGTATTGAGCCTTGCTGCTCGGTCCTTAGTCCCTCTCAGGGGTACTGCCCTTCTAAATACAGAGTATTCAGTCTATCTATGTAGAAACAACCACGTTTATCTCACTTAACTCTGTGTTTTTTTCTAAGCAGCTGTGCCCTGGAGTACAGCCACGTATCACAGGTAATTTGGCATACCTTGATAGCAGGGCAAGCACAGGGGGCAAGGGCCAGGAGTGAGTACTGGGAAAAGTGGAGGGAGAAGGGACCCCTGCCTGCCAAAGAGCATTTGCCGTGAGTGTGACCTGCCAAAACTAAATATACATCATCCTCTGGTTCTACTGCTGAGTGATACTGATGGCAGGCTGCGTGGCTACTCTTACTATTTGGTGTTTTGAATTTACTGGAAGGTCTTGGATTTGTTCATGCAGCTACTATGTGGGTGAAGATCCAGCTGGTGCCTTTCAGACAAGAACCTGGAGGAAAGGTGCAATGTCTGAATGGAGATTGGTGACGAGCGGTGTCCCTCAGGGAACACCAGTGCTCTTCAGTATCTTTATCAATGACATCGACAGTGAGATCGAGTGCACCCTCAGCAAGTTTGCAGATGATACCAAGCTGTGTGGTGTAGTTGATACGAGGGACAGGATGCCATTCAGAGAGGCCTAGACAGACTTGATCAGTGGGCCCAGGAGAACCTCATGAGGTTCAACAAAGCCAAATGCAAGGTCTAGCACCTGGGCTGTGGTAACCCCTGCTATCAATACAAGCTGGGGGATGAATGGATAGAGCACAGCCCTGCTGAAAGGGACTTGGGGGTACTGGTAGATGGCAAGCTGGACATGAGCCAGCAGCGTGCCCTCGCAGCCCACAAAGCCAACCGAATCCTGGGCTGCATCAAAAGAAGCGTGGCCAGCAGGGTGAGGGAGGGGATCGTGCCCCTCTACTCTGCACTGGTGAGACCTCACCTGGAGCACTGCATCCAGATGTGGAGTCCTCAGCACAGGAGAGACATGGAGCTGTTGGAGTGCATCCAGAGGAGGGCCACAAAAATGATCCAAGGAATGGAACTCCTCCCCTATGAGGAGAGGCTGAGAGAGCTGAGGCTGTTCAGCTTGGAGAAGAGAAGGCTCCGAGGTGACCTGATAGCTGCCTATCAATATCTAAAGGGGAGCTATAAGAAAGAGGGGGACAGACTCTTTAGCAGGGTCTGTGGGGATAGGACAAGTGGGAACGGCTTTAAACTGAAAGAGAAGAAATTTAGGTTAGATTTAAGGAAAAAGTTTTTGACAGTAAGGATGGTGAAGCACTGGCACAGGTTGCCCAGAGAGGTGGTAGAAGCCCCATCCCTGGAAACACTGAAGGTCAGGCTGCACCAAGCTCTGAGCACCCTGCTCCAGCTGTAGGTGTCCCTGCTCATTGCAGGGGAGTTGGAGTAGATGGCCTTTAAAGGTCCCTTCCAACTCTAAGGATTCTATGAAAGATACGTCACCTCCAGATAAATGGTTTGTAGACCTTCACTTTTCTTGATGAGGTTACTTTTTTTTCTCTTCCTGATTTCTGTTTCACAACTTCTCCTGTCCCCAGAGGAACAAAGGAAAGCGCTTTTTGCACCCAGGCTCCAGCAAACTCAGCCTGGACCTCTTCAGCTATCTGGAGAAGCTGCTGCTTTCCTTCTCCCTTTGGCCAAAGTCTGCATTCTTTGCACGCTACAAGATCATCTTCCTGTGACCCCCAGTGGTTTCCCCTTTCTCAGCTCAGTCTCGGGGTTTGCTTGCATGGTGGCTGTGGTTTGCCCCAAGAAGTGCAGTCTCACCCCCTGCGCTGCCGTGGATGCGGTGCGTTAACCCAGCGTCGCTCATCTGTCATTGCGGGTGGCGGAGAAGCGGGGAGGAAAGGGGTGCTCTGCCCAGCCAGTCCCGTACTGCTGACAGCACAAATCTGCAGCTGTGGGTCCTATTCCTATCATCCTGCCCCTGCTCTACAGCTTTTTTCCACCAGTTGGCTCATTTGGGCAAGATAAAAGGGATGAAGTCCAGTGGGTTCTTCCTGGTGCGTGCTTGTATTTCTTCAGAATATATTCTCTTGGTTTGTTGGTTGTTTTTTTTCTTTTACTTTTTTAAAAACTTTTTTTTTTCCTATTACTATTTTTTTTTCACTTTTTGGGGGTGCTACTACTTCAGCTCCTGGTGATTTTTCTGTTGTTGTTTTCCCATTGCAATCCTACTTACAAGTTGAAAAGCTGGAGTAGCCCTGGTCACTGTGTGCACGTAATGGTATTTCTTTTGGTCACTGTTCTGTTAACTGTCACCTTTCCATTTGGAGTTGCAGCTTATGTTTTGGTGCTTTACATACTCTGAAACTGTTAAGAAATACAGCTGTGCTTGTTCCAGGGAGTTAGGAAAGAAGTCTGCTACCTCCTTTATGAAGGAAGACTTGCTTTAATCAATTTATTTGGAAAAACCAGTTTTGACATATTCTCATCTGAATTTTATCACCTGTAAGCAGCAGAGCAAATTCTGCCTCTGATACACCCACTGATTTTTCCTGCTTTCACACAGGTCCAAACTAACTGGTTTAGGAATGTAATTGAATGCTTCTTAGCACTTCCCTTTGGTTTCAGTAACAGTTTGTTATAAGACTGGAGACAAAGTCCTATAAATATACATTGAGGCTGGCGGTGGTTTAATGTAAGAGTTGATTTTATAATTTGCTTTGTGTAGATGAGGCCTTTCAGCTTTTAAATATACTTTTAAATATACTCACTTTTTCTGTAGGTATAAATGACATTGTAGAGTACATGGGTGTGTACGTGGATTGCTTGGTATTTCTTTTTTTTTGCAGAGAAATGAACAATCAAATCAAGTCTCTGACAAGCTTGCTTTTTCTGTACTCTGAATTTCAGAACAGAAGAAACATTTTAAGTGGTGTAGTTCATTCTTCTTTGGCTTTTCTGCCTTGGAGCTGGTGTACCACATGTCCATTTTTTCCTAAGCCATGTTTGAACTCTTCTTCCTTTCAGATGCTTTGTAACCTAACTACTCTCGAATGAAGCAGTTCACTTATTCCATGGGCAGTCCAGGCACAAGTGTGAAATCCCTTCAAACATTGTGGCTATAACTTTTGTTGTAGGGGACATTCCATTTGGAGGAATTAGTTGCATTTTCCGAAGACATCTGAGTTTTATGAATTGTGTATAAAAGTTTATTGTTAAAATGGTGCGTGGTCCTTCTGTAGCGTCTTTGTTTTATGAGAGCAGTTTAAAAAGAAAACCACTAAAACGATGTCACTACTGGGTGTCTGATTGCCAAGTTAATCTCTTATCTCAAGTCCCATTGATCTTCTGTTTGAGCAGCTGAGAGTCTATTTTATGTATAGCGATCTTTCATAAAGTTTATTTCTGGTAATAAAGCTAACTGGGGTGAGTGCCAAGCTATTCTCAGAGGCTCTCGACAAGAGAGGTATTTTATTTTGTTAGATGGGGTTATTGTTTGGGTATGTACTTGTGGCAGAACTGGTGAAATTGCTAGCAAGTGAGTCAAGCTAGGTTCAGAGGTGTACTCTTACTGCTGTGAAGTTACTGGCCTTACTGGGCAATAGGCGTTCAGGTCTGACTTTTAATATGATGCCCAGCATCACGTGCGTTTTGTACTGATTACTGTATGGTGTTATTACATGGGATTGTTCATCTCTTCTGTGGCATGGCAGAAAGCACATGTAAAGTATTAGGTTTTGTAAAGGAAAAAAAAAAGTTTAAGTGTATTCAATTTTATTGTGTTAGAGGAAGTAATTTGATTTCACAGAGCACAACTGTGTTTACATGAGATGATGTTCTGTTCTGTTAATTTTAAATATTAGATATTTGAAATATTCCTTCTAATACCATAGGCTGTGTTTGTGATGTGTTGTGTCTTTGTACCAAACATGCATGTAAATTCAAAAAATGCATTCCAAAATTTTACTTATTAACCTCCAGTGAAATTACTCTTCATAAAGTAAAATTTTATTACAGTAAAACTTCTTTCATAAAATAAAGTTTTAGCCAAGTAAAGTTTAGCTAATCCTTATTGCAGAAGCTCTGAAGTATGTTCCTGTGCTTTCAGGAGAGATTAGTAGATGGCAGGACACACATTCCTGTAATTAGTTCATCTTTCAATATCCGTATAAAAATGGCAGGCTCAGTGCTATGCACAGCAGTTTGTGTGAATTCGTATCACCTTAGGGCCGTTCTGGGGGGCCGTGCTGCTTTTGTGTGCAGCTCTGTGTGAATGCTGCGAATGGCCCAGCCAGGCTGTGGGGCTGGGTCAGCTCCTCTGCTCTTGCCCACAGGCTGAGCTCCTGAGGGCTCACACCTACCTGCTGGAAAACCAGCAGCCAGCAGTGACTGCCTCCTATTGCCACAGATCTTAAACTTGGGGCCGAAATCTTTCCTCTGGCCTTCTGCTGCTGTGGTGGCCTGGCTATCAGACTGTACTTACACGTCCTCCAAGAGGAAAGTGGTGGGTGTGGGTTGCAACAGAAGGGCATGTGGGGCTCACAGAGCCCTTGGGATGAGGAGGGAACAGGGCAGGACTCTAGAAATTGAAATACCGAGGTGAAGGAGTTGGTGGGAGGCTGGGAATGCAGCAGGACACTGAGGAGGGAGGTTGCAGTGTGCCCTGGTGTTTGCCATGAGCAACTGGAAGGAATAAAGACTGCAGATCTCCAGTGATGTGATGCTTTCCTCGCTCCATGCTCAAAGTAGTTTTGATGTCAGAACTACCTGGAATAGCTGTGACTCAATTCAGTGGTTGCTGCTCCAGCCCCTTTGTCAGGCCCACAGCAGAATCCCTCAGGCCTAGCTGCATCTGCTGCTCTTTGCATCTTCGAGCTTTCTTCACCATCACTCATGACATTTGTCTGTGGAATCAGAAGAAAAGCCTAAAAGCCATCCAGGACACAATTTTTTTTCATGCTATGACATGTGACTACCTGAACAGAAGGATCATGTTGTTTTGTACCATATAAACACAGCAGGGGAAGCAAAAGGAGAAAATGTCTATTTCAGCTAAAACATTTCTAATCATGGTGGGAGCAAACATTTTCCCATTTGTTCCTTAGGTGTAAATCTAACTCAGTGATTTTTTCCAGTAATTGACAGCCACCCATAGGGGCCGACCAGTCTGCACCGCTGCCCCGTCCTGTCGCTCCCAATGGCAATGTGCTGTGCTGATCTCTGCACGATGCAGCTGATGGGCCTCAGCTTCAGCCAGGCTGCTGTGCCATTGCAATCACAAATACCGTGTCGTAATCATGGAGCATCAAACCATATGGATTCGTGATTACTACTAATGATGGCCTTACATCACCGTAAAGTATCAGCGTGTTCGTAATTCAAGCATAAAATGAAGTCTCTATTAAAGTACTTAGAGCGCCTCGTGAGACTTCTGCAACTCCTGGCACAGAATGACATTGGGCAATGTTCTCTGGCAACTTTGCATTATTTCTGTAAAACCATGTAGTCTTATCTGAAGCATTGTTCTAGAGCCAAACTTGGGGTTTTTTGTGGGATTGGGTCAGTAGGTTTGTTTGTTTGTTTGTTTGTTTTCCTCCAGATTAATTCTTTTCATATGCTACTTTTAATGTTGGACTTGAAATTCAGTTTTAGCCTGCATTAATTTTTTCATCAACTCAAATCTGGACTTCATGTTAATTAAAAAATAATAATAATTGCAGAAATAGCTTACACAGAAATTTGGAAATAAAATACTGAAATGTTTGAGCTAGTCAGAAGTATTCCAAGTCTTGTATAGAACTGACAAAATTGCATGTTGCTGGAGCAGGTTGAAGTATGATGTTTTTCACTGTCTCTTTTTTATCATGAGCAACTAGATGAGAAATGGTCCACTTGAAATTTATTTTAAATGGGAAAATTTGGATTTAGCAACAGTTCAGCAATATGCCGGCCCACTGTACAGCTTTATCATGTAGTAGAATGCAACACCCATATATTTTCAGGAAGCTGCTATGTTTGATCTGTCTGGGATTTATTTAGCAAGGAAGAATGTTAATTTAGTGTATACTAGCTAAGATAACTAGTTGTCTGGGAGGGTCAAGGTACTGACTTCAGAGGCATTTCTGAACAAAGATGTTGCAGTTGGTGGGTGGATGGCACTGGTCTCAGCTGTTGTATGAGCTTGCATAAATAGTATCATCTCCACTTTAATCTTTCGGGTGTTCAGAGGTAGTGTGCATATTTCTGTTTAACCCCTGGACACTTGCTGGCATGCATGACCCTTTAACAATTCCTATCCCTCTGTCCACCCCTGGCACCTTGGCTCCAAACAGTCTGGGAGTATAGCCAGTAATATTGAAGGTTTTTGTTCAGAACATCTATTGAACAAAAAGTGTTTTCATTTCATTAGTATGTAGTTTCTGTTGTGCTCATTGTGGTAGTACATGGCGTGCTTCTGAAGTACTTTTACATCCCCACTACGCAATATTTACTTCCTTTTATGTGCAATGATCAGTTACAGAAATATATTAAAACTGATGGTGGTGGTTACTGGACTTTGGCATCAGGAGAAAAAGCTTTTTGGTTTCAAAAAACAGCAGCTGTGGCTAGAGAAGCGTGTTTCGTAAAGGAAGGCTGGCTTTTAAGTTGTGTTTAGCACAAGCATTTGATTTACCTTAAATTCTGAGAATGAAGAAAGAAGATACTTAAACCTTCAACCTTCAGGGTCTGTTCCTCTAAAATTAATGTGTCTTTTTCTCACTCAGTTTTGTATTGTTTCAGGGACCTAATTCCAGAAGAAATAGCTCTAAAGGGTCTTTCTGAGACCTGTGGATCTTATGCTTTCGAGGGAAGTATCCAAAGGCTTTAAAGCATCAGAGCTGCACATTCCTCCCCTTTTTTGATAGGGTCTGTAGTAGACAATGTATTGCACATGCTGTTTTTACTCACTTTTATCACTTTCTCTGATATAAATTTAATCACGATCAAGTACCAACGTGGTAAGCATAGCAAATGCAAAGAAGTGCCACAACAAACTTCAGAGAGATCCGAACAGTTAGATGGGTAGAAAATGTTGGAAACTGCATCTTCCTTGAATCTAATACCTGTAGAGCCATGTGCACAGGGAGAGAAAACAAACAGGCTGGCAAATGGATTGCAGTGTTCATTTCCATTTTGTAGTGACGGTTGTATAAGTGCCTACTTTTTTATGCTCTTTAAATACTTGAATTTCTTTTGTAAGGATGGAGCTTGGATGATGCTGGAGATGGCTCACCTAAGTGCCTATGCTCCTGAAAACTTGAGTTGTTCTACCTTGTGTTAGTAGAAACTGAAGTAATAGCCACAGAAATACACTAATAACATAACTGAAGGACAGTGTAGATGGTGTTACATTACTGGAGACATCTTTTAGTTAAATTATTTGCTCCCCTCCTTTTTTTGTTATAGCAAACTTTGGCCTGTTCCATTTTGACGGCATTGTTGAGCGAGTTCTCAAGTTCAAGTAAAACCAGCAACATTGGACTAAGCATGGAGTTCCATGGCAACTGTAAACGTATATTTCAGGTAAACTAGTTCTATATGCGTATATATGCTTCCTATATTTCTAAAATGTAAATGTTAAGAAGTGGATATATTTTCTTACCCCAGGTGCACTCGGCTACAGTGTATGTTTGATAGCATTTAATCAGACTAATCTATATTCCAAATACAGATACTGGCTGCTTTACGAAAATTGGTAATGTACTTTTTGTTACTTGTGTCAAAAAAAGTGCCATCTCTTTTTGCCCATTTTATGAATGTCGAGCTACAGATCTTTACACGGTTGGACTCTTTAATTCCTTGGCTACCAATTGCAAACAAAACGAATACTCTGTGGAACAATGATAGTCTTAAATATAGCTTTGGTTTAAAGCCAAGAAGAGCTATGTATTTAAAAATATTATTGCAGATGGTGTAGTCTGGTTGTCTCAAATGTATTGTTTGGCCAGGCAGAAATGTTTTTGTGAAGGCACTGCTTTAAACTCTGACTGCTGTGGAAGAACTTACCAACTTATTTCATGCCAAAGACCAACCCCTCTTCCACCAGTTGTTAAAAGATATTGCTACGTTTTTCTTTTAGTAACTAGTACTTACAATAATATTTTCATTATTTTCAAACACCTTGCATTAATTTTGGCAAATAGATTAGAGTTCTGACTGTCAATTTTGGATTATTTTGGTTTTCAATGAAAAATAGGGTGAAAACAAGACCGAGAGACTCTATTAATATATTGTGTTTGTCCTGGCTGTAGGAGGACGATCTGCGGCAGATCTTCATGCTCACAGTAGAGGTACTTCAGGAATTCAGCAGACGTGAAAACCTCAATGCTCAGATGTCTTCAGTGTTTCAGCGTTATCTTGCACTAGCCAATCAGGTCTTAAGCTGGAACTTCCTTCCTCCGAATTATATCCTTTTAATGGCAGCCCCTTTATTTCAGCTGACTTGGGTCTCTTCTAACAGGTGATTAAGTAAAGGCATTGTGAGAAGAGAAAAATGTAAAATTTATAAGCATTTTATTTAGTCCTTAATGTGTGTTTTCTTCCATTAGTGCTCTCAGTCGCCCCTGTGCTTGCTTAAAAGATGTTTACATACAGAAGCTGCTGTTGCTTTTCACTGAAGCATTTTATATAAAAGGCAAAACTAATTCAGCAGAGCAGCTCTTAGTTCTGAGCTGGTAGTCTACCTGGCACATCTCTGCTGGGTGCAAGGAAAAGTGCAACCTGCTGCTTTAGTGCAGAACCAAACAGGGAAGAGATCAAATCTCTGCATATAAATTAAACAGAGCTTAGATCTGTCCTGCTTTATTGCCTCAGAGGAGTGGGGGAGGTAAATGCCCCATCGTTTAAGAATACGCATACATGCATGTTCAACAGATTCCATTTCTTCTCTTTTGCTGGGGAATTTTTTTTTTCTTTTGCCAGCACACTGGTTCTGTTTCTTCCACTTTCCTATCTTTGTGGTGTGTGCTGATTATGAAAGTCTAGGGGAAATGCAGAGATGGAAAGGAAATAAGAATATAATGAAGAAACATAATGGGTGAGAAGAAACAAGATGAGTGAGCCTTGGTGAAAGAAAGAAGAGATGTGAAAATGCTTTGCCTGAAAAATGGGCTAGAAGAATATAGTAAAAGCATAGGGGCAAGGCAGCACTTCAGTACAGCATTGACACCTCTCTTAATGGCTGCACCATCTTTAAGATACTCTGTAGACTTTCCAACACCCAAACTCTTAAGCTCCTCTATAAACTTTTCTTAAAACCTTCTGAATAAATTGGTACTAAGTTGCATGTTCTGCAGGAACCTTGGTGTTGCCTTCAAATCCTCTGTGTAGGATTTTATTTACTTCCCTGGTTGGCAATCGGAAGGCAGTATCTGTGTGTTTCTGTTGTCTTTGAATCTGTTCATTATGTAATGAGCAGCAAAGGTAAAATTTACTTGAAACTAGGTATTCTTTGGTTCACTTTATTGAAGGAGAATGCCAGTTGATATTGTCTTTTTGAAAAGTGCTGTGGATGAAAAATAAATACCGCGCTCTTCTTCATCACTGAAGCAATTCGGCAGGGGACCAGAAAGGAATTTATTGCATATGATTACAAGACTGACTGGAGTCAGATTATTACGTTTATAAAAGCTTTCAGAAGAGGATTTGGGATTTGTAAGAATTCAAATAATGTGTGAATGCTTCTGTTTTTTCAAGTGGTCATCTTGAAAGGAAATGCCTTTGTGTTGTGCTGTGGAAGTAGTTTCCTCTGTTTTTTAGTCTTGCTTTTAATGCAAACGTCTGACGCATTCACAAATACTGATGATGATACAGTTTGAAAGTGAAAGCTCTAGTGTTTTTTTCATGAACACTCTGTCATAACCTTAAGGTTTGCAGTGGTGGAACTGGATACGCCCAAGCAGGATATCAGTAGTGCTGTATTCAAGCCTTGGGAGCTACAGTTTTCACTTATACCTGTGTGTAACTAGAAGTGATCTGGTCTATAGGTACCTGTAAATAAGTGTTAATGGAAACAGCTAAGCAAGGCTTATTGCTACTTATGGTTAACTGCTGCTACTTGGCCTGTCTGAGATAATACTGCTGTTAAATAAATTCTGCCTACTTCTGGAGACTGAGTTCTGGTATAGAAAGACCTTAAGCCACCACAAGTGCTCTTAACATAGCTTTATTTCAAATCTTTTCATAACTTCTGTTCTACCTTACGCCATCTTTCTGTTTTCTACGATTGGACATTTCAATTTATTGTAAGAATTACGGCGCTGCTTGTGGTCTCCCTCCTCTGTTTAGCAACCTGTTTTCACAGAATTTGAAATAGCTTTAATCGTCTTTGAGAAAAGTGGGTTTCAAATAGAGTTCGGGAGGGTTCTGTTAGGGTGATGACATCATGTTGGTGGCATAAATCTCTCTTCCCTCCGCAGATTGGTTTAAAAAGTAGATGTTCACTGTTAGCTCTCTGGCAGTGAGGCTTAACTTGGCTACAATTTCTAAATAGGCAGCACATTACACAAGAACATAAGAATTGCTGCACAGATTGATCAGTTGGTATCCTCTTTCCAAATCTTGACAGTACACATGCCAAAGCAATGGGCATAAACTTAATACCTAAAGCATGGAATAAAGTGAGCTATTGTATCCACATACATATTTTTTTCCTTTAGTTCGTATTCCTCTGGCAAGATAATAATGATTCTCAGTATTCCCTGCAGCATAGCGGTGTCTGTATGTAACCTTTAGCAAGATTCTGGTATCTCCAGAGGGAGGGGAGGAAAAAAGTGAGAAGTGCTGTTACAGGATAACTCAGTATACATTGCATTGTTAAATGCAGTCTTAGGCAGTGCTGCCAGCTACTGTGACAGAGGAGCCGTAGTGAATGTGAACTGTCTGGTACTAGCGAGCAGAGCTGGCATAAAAGATGCATTCTGGAACAGCCACCTTGTTGGAGCAATGACAGAAGAGAAGCTGGGACCTGCCTCCTCTTAAGTTGGAACTTGGTAATTTTTGAGCGTCATATGGTGCAGTGCTTGCAGCAGTTAGGGGCAGGGGACAATGACCTAGGAGGCCTCCCCTCAGTCATGTGCGGTTTCTTCCGTTGCATTTTCCAACGCACAGGTGATCATCTATTGTTGCTTTCATCTGTTACCTTGAGGTATTGCTTCACTTGGTATTTGCAGATGCTTGAAGTTTTTGGCAGTACTGTTGAAAAAGACAATAACGGAGAATTCCTATTTTGCACCGAGAACATGTGGCAGTCAGTCGTGGCATGTTGGCTTCTGTTGGTTTTCTTTTTTCAGTGTTGTCACAGCACTGCTTAATATTGTTGCTTGGAGGGAACTAGTTTAAACTGCATCTTTTCTTAAATAAATGTTTTGATTAGTTAATGATGAGCAGGTGATGGATTCTGAGAGGTATAGCCCTCTCTGTTATTGGAGTGCCTTCAAGGACCCCATTCTTGGTACATTGAGTGTCCATCCAGTTAAGGAGGTGAATGTTGATGGGCTCTAATGCATTTTGACATGGATGCATAATCTGTTTTATGGAGTCAGGATGTAATTATAAGTTTTATTCTTTTGCCTCCAGAGAGTTTCGCACTTCTTCACTTTGGGATTTATCTGTTCTTGGCAGCTGCATTCTAGTGGACTTTGGACGAATGCCCACAAATGCAAGAGCTCTTCATCAAAACGTAACATTTGTCCTGCTATCTCCCATCTACAAAAAGATGTTCGTTATCTGTCATTAGGAGCTGTTACTGAACTATTTATGCCTTATTTCATTCGTAAAGGTACAGATCTTTACAGATTTTTGTGAAGAGTGCTAATGGTACGCAATCAAAGAGGAACTTCAGCTTTAGTTCTTGTTTTGAATTTGGTGCCTGATCTTGCTTGGGGGCAAGATGGCAAATTTTCATATGAATGTAGAATAGGAGATTGGGTTTGGGATGCACTCCACTAATGCACATCACTGACATTACATGAAAACTAATGGCACAATGGTAACTGTATGAACTGACTGAAACTTTTGTCTGATCCGAGCTCTGTTTTCAGTAGGTTTCTCAGCCATGCTTTTAAAGGAACAAGCTCTTGAAAACGTCTCAAGCCACAATGAGGAACCTCTCTGGGAGATCCTGTGAACAATACAGTTCCGCAGACTTTGAAGACTTGAAGTCAGCCTAACCCAGATTGGTAGCATCTGTGATGCATAATGGAAGTACATGAAAAACACACAGAATGCTCCAAAAAAAAAAAAAAAAACCCTTCAGGTTTGTTTTGAGGAATGATTTGAGTTGGCGTTGCTGCTGAAAAAGCATCCCATCCCAGCCCCTCCCATGAGCATGTTACTGAACATGGTTACATGGGAACCACGGGGCTGGAAACTTCTTTCTAATGGGGTGAGACCCCGACTTTGATTTGTTGCACGACAGAAATGACTGAGACAACGTGGGTTTCCTTCAGCAGCAGGGCTGCTTTCCTTAGTCTGCGTTTGCTAGCAGCAGGTTGTCCTGAATTTACTACAGTCTTAATCTGAAAGATGAAGGGATAAAGTGCAGTTTGGGTTAAGTAGTAAAATTCACTGTAACTAAAATAACCGTGTTGATGAAAGAGCAAAAGAGAGAGCTGCCTTTTACTTGGATCAGTTTTATCCCTTGCAGGTGAAAATTAACTTGGAAATCCCTACTGCTTAGAACTTGATCAGCTACGTGGATGGCAGGCAGTGTGCGGTAGGAGGGTGTGCGTCTGCATGGCAGTGCCTTCTGCATAGGTGGTTTAAGTGCCAGGGAGGATTGGAGTGGTTAGCTTGCTTACTATCAGCTGTAGAAGCATGCTAGCAAATTTTAGTAGGGATAGCAAATTTCAGCAGGGGCTGCAGAATCCCCTTAGGTGGTCAATGTGAGATTTGATACAGGCATGGCTACACCCCCAGCAGCTCCAGAAGTGGCTGATTTTCAAGTTACCTGGGGGCTTCCTGCTCCTGGCGCTTTGTAGACTCAATGAGAATCTGGTGCCTCCCACACCAACGAGTTGTTCCACTGTTAATAGTGCTTGTATTTTATCAACCAAGTGCTTAAGCACACCTTCTTTTTTGTGAATCCTGGATCTGTTTCCTATGAGTGTAAATTATACACAGGTTTGTGAAGCCATTCTCCATAGGGGGCAGCAGGCCTCTGCATCAGTTTCAGAGTTGCTCCTAAACTCATCCCATGTGCTTGGCTGGCTAGTAAGCAAGAGGAGGTTTTAAAAATACAAATATAAGCAATGTGCTAACATTGTAACAATGGGTGGCAGATTTCCAAGCTGCTACCTTTCGAATGCATTTTTATTTGTAGAGTCTAAGATGGATATAAAGCTCTCCAGAAATATTCCAGACAACAAAGGTAAAGCAATTAAAATAACTTACAAAAAAAAAATCAAGCCTTTGTCACTCCATGAGTTGTCCCTCCATTTCTGAATTCTTTACTACTGCGGACAAATCTGAGGATGGAAGTCTGGCAGAAGACTTAGCTTTGCTTATTGAGTTCCTGATTTCCTAGTTGGTGGCAGGGCAAGCCTTGCCTTGCCTCTCACGGAGGAAAAAATCAAATCAAAACAAAAATCTTCGGGATCCATTCCCAAATGCTAGAATTTGTGGGACATCTTGAAGTGTTATAATCCCCTGTGGCTACCTCAGGATGTGAAATATTTTGATACTCATCCTCGCCCATCAATCTCCTCCTGGAAGAGAGGCTAAGAGTGGGAAGAAAGTTGGCCGTTTTAATTTCCTTTTTTTTTAATTATTAATATGTTCTACCAATAAGCATACAGAACTTTTTTTTTTTCAAATTATAATTTAGATTTACAATTTTAAGACAGATTACTGTTCTGTTCATGAAATAAAACCCAATTGTAGAGCTAATGGCTACATACATGGATTATATCTTTGTCAAAATTCATCTTAAATATTATTGTCTTCTCCTCTTCCTCTCTGGGCACTAATCAGGGAACATCAGAGGTTTGTCATACTCGAAGGCATCTAGTTATATTCCTACACTGTTCTGTAGAGCTTGGTACATGTTAATGCATCTTTTTGATGATGAAGATCGCATTTCTCCTGCACACACCCGTGTACTAGGTACTTTAGTGCCCTTTTTTTCAGGTTTGGCACATCTGGGCAGCTGTTAAGAGGGCTGAAGTTTAGGTATTATCTGGCAGCAAGCATCTCCACACCCAGCTTATGTTAATGTTTTTGTCTACCTAGTATGGGACAGAAGATGGATGCAAAGTCTCCGTAATAGATGCAGTCATAACTTGTGTTCTTTAATGAACAGATATTTTACCTACAAATCTGCTATTGTCAGATGTGTCATCAGTCTGTTAGCATGAGAAACAGTACTAAAAATAACAGGATAGGGCCACTAAATACTGAGGCTTGTTAAAATAGCGACAGCAAACCGGCCCTTCTTCTGTTCCACGTCAAAAGTGTTATGTAGCTGATCCCCTTGGTAATCTCAAGTGCTGAGAGTGAGCAAATTGATTTTCAGAGACTGATAATTAATAATCTTTTGGTACTGATGCCAGTCTTGCATTGGAGAGTTAAGGCAAAGAACAGTCTTGTCAATAAACAATGTTAAAATGTTTATTCAAGAATATTCCAAATGATAAGGGAAAAAAAGCATAATTTAATGTGCCGGAGTTGATTAAATTTGTCTTAATTTGTAGTAGTACTCCTGATAAAGGATGCACACAATAATGTAATGCCCATCTTTTATTTTTTATCTGGAAAAACTGAAGCATTTCTGATCATATTTGTGTTTCAGATGAAAGTAAAATAGTCAACTCTGATTTTTTTCATTTATTTAATGCTGCCTGAAATAACGTAGATCAGGTGTTGTTCAACACACACTGATAATTTTGAAAATTGTGAATTTTTTTTTTTTGTTGTGCAAATGTGAAACTCCTTCATTGTTCTCCTTCGTTGCAGTGTGCTGTGCCATGGAAAAAGCGGCTTCTTTGGAACTGCTCTGCAGTTACTGTGAAGTTCAGGTTTTGGCAGAACTCGGAGGACCGATGTAAATAACCTAAAATTGTGCCTCCTGCCTTGTGCCACGGTGCTTCTCATGAAACCAGATGTTTGCTGCAGATATTTTCTCTTAAACAAAGCCCATCACATTTCAAAGGGGCTGCTTTCCTGGATGGTACCCTTGTAAGATTTGTTTACACTCAGAGATACAGTAAATTATAACCTTTTGGTAAACCTTCTTACGATACTCGATGGCTTACACTGCGGATGTTAACACAGTTTGTGACCAGTTAGGTGCAGCTGAGCATGCTGTACTTATTCCAATGTTGGGTTACAAAGGGGCAGTGAAGGGCTTTAAAAAGAGAAGTGAAATTATAACTCGTGTTAAAGCGCTTCCACCGCTCTCTGGATCGAGGGGCATCAGACAGAAGCACTCTGAAAACCCTTTGATAAACGCTACGCTGTGATCAGACTGACAGAGAATGCAACATGCTGGTTTAAGTGGTTTTGCTCACGTCTCTGTTATTTTTCTGTACTAGAGCACTGGCAGAATGTCATAAAAGCTAAATCATGCCAGAGCGTGTGGTGGTAACTGAACGGAGTGCAGGAGAGTCGTGGCTTCACTGTGGGGTGGGCACTTCTGTATGCAGGTCTCCTGCAAGAGCATGTTTAACATGGCAGTGCCTCGTGGTGCCTTATGCCTTTGTGCTTCACAGCGTGGTGAAAAACGTCCATTAATGCAGGGCTGACATATCTGCATTCTGTGATGCATATTTGGCTATTCAGAAAAATAGGATATGGATTTCAGCGGGCTATCTTTAGCTGCTGTAAGGCCTTTTTAAAAGCTGCCAGGAAAATTTTTTAGAAAATGATTTCCCATTTTGCATAAATTTTAACACCTGTTAATTGCGGTTGCTTTTTTCCCTTCTCGCTGTGTCACATTAGACACCCTGGTTATCAAAGTGATCGTATCACTATGGTATGTCTCATAATTATGATCAAACTGTTATCTAACATTCCTGGAGCATTCTTTTTTTCAATACTTAATACCTTTTATTCCTTGGCCTCATGCATGAATTATGCTGTGTATGTGAAGAGGCTTAAAGTTTGTTTCCATTACATTCTTTCTGAATGGATCCTGTTGTATCTAGGATTTTTTTAAAGCCAAGTAGGAATGTTATTGTTGACCTTGACACCAGATAACTGGGCAGACATTATATAGCTATGTTTGAATCCTCACAAAATGTGATGCTAAAGCCAACAGAATCCTGGCGTGAGACCCTCCTGGACAGCAGAGTTATGGAGCTTTTCTTTACAGTAAGTTTCATTCTTCAACTTTCATAGTCCAGACCACAGGGAAAGCAGTTCCTTCCTGTTTTAAAGCTTTGTTGTTGGATCCTTCCTTTTGCATCAGGTAGGACTGATTCTGTTAACTTCAACTGGTTTGTCAAAGTGAACAGAATGATTGTGTTTTTCTTAGGTTACCAGATATGTGTTTTGCCTGTAAGTTGCCTTGAATTGATAACTGTTATCTAAAATAAAAAAGTATGTGGTTATCTGAGCTTTGTTACATTTAGTGCTTTGGGAAATATATTCATCAAATGCAACCAAGCATTGTGAGCAGTGATAAAGTGTGTTCTTCAGTTTAGATGTAACAGCTCTCAAAAAAAAAAAAAAAAAAATTGAATCAGATGAACGAGATATATTTTTTGTTGGTTGG
>WBMW01002125.1:830629-889694 GCA_013396635.1 Penelope pileata | reverse complement strand
TTTTTTTTTTTTTTGGTGATATTAGAGCATTTGCTCAACAGAACAGCTGAAAATAAGTAATGTGATTGCAGTTTTCTGGCCAGTTCAGCATATAGAATTCTGCATCTTTTGCTCCAGCACAAAGGGAATCTGAACAAGTTTATTCAAAACAGATTAAGTTAGGAGAGAGGGGGGGAGAAGAGGTAAAGTAGGGAGAGGGGAATGTCATATTCAATTCCTATCATTTAAAAAGAAGTCTGATGTTAAAACTCTTAATGTAGCTTTCTTTCCCCCAGTGTTGAGGGGAGAAGTTGGTACTCTTTGTTCAGCTAGGAACTGCTGCAGCAGCAACTTTATTGGCTTTCAAACGAGCTTACTGTGCTGTTTTATTTTATGTTGAATTTCTTGGGACCTGAGAATTCAGCATTCTTGGGCTGTTTCATTTTTGCAAAGCAAATAGTGTGTTCATAGCAGGAACAAAGTTGTTATTAGACCAAGTAAATGGAACTCTCCAGTGGTGTTTGAGAGTTGTCTGATACGTGTTTGGATACATGTCCATGCTGTGTAGGATTTTTTGGTAATTCTTTTTTAACTGGAAGTTTTTCTGTTCCAGCAGTTCTGCAAGTGATTTTTTCACCTTTTCAGGACTGTTAGCAGCCACTCACAATCTGAACAGCTGTCTAGACTATCCAGACAGTTGCTACTGTCAGCTGTGAACCTCCACATGCAAATAACTTTTTGGCTTACATGTTAACCCTTCCCCGTATAATAGTATGGAGTTGTCTGAGTTAAATCTCTCTCTCTAGCGAGTTTACAAGACAAGCATTTATTTGTGATAAAGATATTGTTCTAAATAACGTGCAGAATTGTTTTAATGTATTTGCATTTTTTTTAATAGTAGCCGTAACAGGCCTGGATTTGATTACTTTTGAATGAAGGCTAGCCAGGGTGGTGTGCTGTCAGTTTTGGTTTTAGATTCCTGATTTGCCACGGTTGAGGCTGGGGGTATTAGGTTGCTATTTGAAGTAATGTAAGTGAATGGTGGTCGTTCATATGCATATATCTGATCTAAGAAATTTTAATAACCTTGCAAAACTTGGCAAGACTTCCATGTTAAAGAGGAAGCCTTCACTTCTAATCTCAACTTAGTGTGGCACACATGTTAGAAAGGAGTATTTCTCCTTCAGGGCTTGTTTCTCCTACCCGTTTGATCTCGCAGAGGTTAACTATGCAGTAATCCAGCTAGTTGTGAGTTGGGTGAATCTGAAACTCTAATGCCTCAGAGAAATGGCTAGTGTCTTCACTGTGCTTTTATGGTACTTGTAATTTAAGTAAATTTGTATTCAGGGTGTGGGGGGAAAGGCTAGCCTCTATTTTTAAGTAAATCTTATGTGAAAAAATGAGAGGATGAGCTTAAGAAAATTCTTAAAAATCCATACTTGATAATTGAAGTAAGGTTGTGAGATTATGGTTACTGATGTTAGCAAATTTGAGTGTCTTATCAGCAGAAGTAGTGATGTAACGTGCCACAGAAATGAGAGAAGATGACTTGGCCTCATATAATGCAAGGGTGTTGCCAAGGAAGTGATGCATTCATTTTCATATGTCTTCAATGTTTACCTCTGCTAAAGAAGCATCTATATAATCTTGATTGAAGTTGTTGACTAACTTTAGCAAGACTCCGTAGCCTAGGCATAGTTAGCATAATAGAGATGACTGTCATTATTGCTGTTTTTAGCAGGAGCAGTATGTCTGACTGGCTGGCATCTGTTTCTCTCTTTTAAGACATAACATTCGGTGCACAGTTCAATTTCCAAAATGTAGGTAAGACTTAACTAAATGTGAGTGAGTTAACGACTGAGGCTTGCGACTTTGCGAACGGCGCCGCAATCTTGACATTTGCTATGCTTTAGGGAGTTGTAGGAACCCTTGCATTTCAGGCTGAATAGAGTTTATAGTAAGCTTTTTTTGGTGTGTGCTCTTTTGGATTGAGAGCCATGTGACTGTTGTAAGAACATCCTATTTTCCGTGTATTGCTAACTATCTCACTTCCTGAAAGGTACACCGAAAAATCAGAGAAGATACAGATATGGCCCAAGATTCGTTGCAGTGTCTGGCACAGCTGGCATCTTTGCATGGCTCAGTCTTTCCTGACGAAGGCTCACAAGTTGATTACCTGGCACACTTCATTGAGGGATTACTGAATACTATCAATGGGTATGTATGCCTGCTTTCTAAATTTAGATGACATCTTTTAAGCTTTAGTTCGGAGTGCAGTGTGTGTTTGTGGAGAACTGGTATGGCTTCCTTATTTCTGGGTGTAATCTGTCTTTACTGCTGGATTACTGAAATTGAAAAGCTGCATCTTAATGTAGGTGCTTAAATAGCATGAAATAGATGTAGTGATTTAAAAAGTATGAACAAAATCAATTGGCTTTTAGCATTTTTCATAATGACAAAAAGCAACTCTTATTTCTATCTCTAGAATTGAAATAGAAGACTCTGAAGCAGTGGGAATTTCCAGTATTATCAGCAACCTGATAACTGTATTTCCTCGCAATATTTTAACTGCCATTCCAAACGAACTTTTCTCTTCATTTGTTAACTGCCTCGCCCATCTCACTTGTTCTTTTGGAAGAAGTGCTGCCTTGGAAGAAGTGGTAAGTGTCCATTCTCAAAAAATAGATAGCCTTTTTTGTTTCCCTCTCTTTATGATAAGGGATGAAAATTTGGCTGCTTTCTCAAAAACGTTGTGAAATTCAGTGTTTTTGTTTTAAATATTTCTGAAATCACATCTGAGAGAATTTTGTTTTTGTTTTAAATAACATAATGCATAACTGCACCCTGTGAATCTTTCAAACTATTGATTTAAAGCACTGCTTCATATTTTCATTTTTTAAAAGAACAGGTATGTTACAAAAATATGAAAGTCTTTAAATGTTGCTGAATTGCTCATGGAGGACTTCTCTGAAAAGTGTTGTAGATAATGAACACGTGACAGACACGAAAGCTTAGAGTGGATACGGACAGACTGGAACGTAGCTGTCAGTGTGCTACAGGCAGGAACATTTTTAAGTGAACATAGCTGTTAAGATCTGTTGTTAACCCTATGCTACTCAATGCCTTAAATCATCCCTCCGTTACTGACGTGACTCAAGTAATAATTCTGTGTACAAATCTGGAATGGAAATTCAGAGGACTTTCTTCTTTTTACTTCTTTCAAACGTTGGTTGTAACATTAAGGATCAGTTGGGATACGGTAAGTCTTATGCTTCCAGAAATTGCACTAAAGTAAAAACATCTAAGGAGATGTAGTTTATTTTAAAAAGCCCATAAGAGTTAAGGCAAACATTGCACGTGAGCTATTTACATGGAATAGTTATTTATTTTAAAATGAAACTATCAAGACACCGGCCAGTTTTTCACCATTAGCGTTAAAAAGAATGTTGTTTTCCAGTTTTACGCTATTGACTAGGTTCAATACTTGAGTTTGAAAATAATTACAGAAGTATTTAGTTATAAAGTTGACAGACGCGTTTCTGTCTCACAGAAGATCACGTGTTAGACCATGTCTTCAATGGCGCAAGGTTAAAATGTAATAAAATGTAAATGTAATGTAAATTACTATGTAATACGTTTAGCCCAGCGTTCTTAGACTGAACACCCTTGAAAGTTTACAGAAAAAGTTCTGCAAAACCACAGGTAGCTGTGATTTAACTGAAGGGGGTTAGAGGATATGCCTTCCCTCAGTTAGCCTCTTGTTACTTGAGAGCTAGAATATGCAACCACGTTTAACTTCAGGAGCGCTCAGCATAAGCTGCCAGCTCACAGCGCTTCAGGTCTCAGCAGAAGCCTACAGTAGCTTGTACCACTGTTGGTACAAAGAGTTTGTTTTGGAGATGACTGCCTACGCTTACATCATCCCATTGTTTTTGCTGAAGGAAATCTTTTCAGGATTATACTTGAGTATTATCAGATCTAGCAACATCAGAAAGAAGACTATGCAAGATTTTTTCTTTAAAGAGAGAATCTTTAAATCATGCTGTGGAAGAAGAGAACTTACATGTTCATTACTCCATTGTGTCGTAGGTCTAACAGATGCGTAGTTTATATCTCAACTTCATGTTGTTTCTCTGATCTCCAGAATGATTACAGAATTCTGTGCTGTTGGGTCTTCAGAAAATAATTCTTGTACCTGAACAGTGTGTCAGCTATAAGGTGCACTTATTTCTCACTTAATCCAGATGGCATAATGGTACGGTGTGCTGTGACTGTAAAAATAGTTGTTTGCATCCCTGGAAGCAAGCTTTATCTCAGCAAAGTCCCAGCCATGATCAACGTTGTATCCTAAGCTTCTTGCTTAGACTCCCTGTAGTGATGCACTCCGTGAGCTCACGTGCAGTTAAGAGTTTTTTGATGAGAAATGGAATGCCGTGTGTGTTGGGCTCAGTAGGATCCTGAGACGATATTCCTGCAGCTCATCAGAAATCTGAAATGCAGCAGAACCCTGGCAAGCGTATACAGTAAAGCTTTGCTGGTGGGACAAGCTGTTTTTCCCATATTTCTGCCACTTGGTGTGCCAGCAGAACAGCTCGTGTGAACGTTGCAGAAACCCCGTCAGACGCAGGGGATCCGCTTAGCCAGAAGCCTGCTGTCGGAACTGTCAAAATCAGGAGGTCCCAAACTGTAATGTGCAAACCACTTCAAAGCAGCATGTGTCTTGGCACAGAATCAGAAGCTGTACTTGATGCTGTTGCTAATATTGATATTCAACCAAGGCGGGGGAGAGAGGGAGGAAAACACAACAATCCAAACATCATGTGCAAATGTTTTCTGCTTACCTGGCATTTGAGTGACACCGAGGGAAGCTGGAATGCTTGTCTGAGCAGCTATCCTGTGGGAGAACAGCAACCTTCAGCCATGTCGAGGGTTAATTTATGGTGCAGGCTGGACCAGTCATCGTTTCCTTTAATAATGCTGGGTCTGAGAAAAGATGCTTGTCCGCAGCTCTGCTTTCCTGTGCTCAAGGCTTAATGCTTACACAGAACTGGAGATCTAGTAATCCCTTAGAATTAGTGAAGAGTGTGAAGAGGATGTTGAATGAAAATTCAAATAGAAATGCTATGAAAAGGGTTTTTTTTTTTTTTTTCTCAGAACGAATCCTAGTGCAATGTTCGTGTTTCTCAATTAATTTTTTTTAAAGCCACACAGAGAGCTTATTCTGAGTTTGGTCTGTGTCTGTGCTGTGCTTCTAACTTTTCCCAGTTTGCTGCTGCTTTCCAAATTTTAGAAGCATCCTTTCTTTAAAGGGTCAGCAGACTGTGAAGGAAGAGGTACGACTTTTCTTCTCCTTTCCCATTCTAGAGGATTTAAGCATTAACCTTACCGGTTGCACCTTACCTCTCCTGAATGTCTTGAGTTCTGCGCTGGGCCCTGCCGGTGCTTCTCTTGGAGCCATCAGAGTGCTCCTCAGTCTGCAGCTCGCCACGTAGTCTACCAGTGCAGCATCCTTGGTAGCTCAGCTGTAGGCTATCATCTGAATCACTGATGTAAAACAAGGATTGGAATTTTTAGTAAGGTTTCTTTGTGATCAAATTTAAGATGGACAAAGTCTTTCTGCTGCTTAGGCACCTACTTAAGGGAGGCGCTTAGTAATCCTGACTTCCTTATGAAAATATCATAAGGTGTTAGAAGCATTTTTGTGTGATATTACCTTCTCAAAAAAATTAAATGTGAGTTGCTTTGCCACTAATAAAAGGACATCGTTTATTGTGTTCTGCTCTGGATTCTTATAAATTATTAGTTGTATGCAAGTTATATAAACATCTGTCAGAATGTTTCAATGAATATTCTTTAGCCAAATTTAAAAAATACACATTGTGTCAGTCATAAATTTGTTTTAAGTTAGCACTGAGTACAGTTTGGTCTCTCTCCTCAGTTTGACTTTTGTTTTCAAACTTGCATCAGTGTCCCATATTTTAGCTTCTGTAAATACAAGCACTTTGTGCTTACAGAAGGATGCTGTGAAGATATCTTGAAATGCTTCCAACGTGGTATCAGTTTTCCCTTAGTCAGTCATCCAGCCAATGTTTTCTTTTTCTTTGTTCATGCAGCCATGCTTGTAACTTCACTGAAAGTCAGGAATTCTTCTGTCTGGAGCATGACTGAGGCCCTAGTATCTCTATACTTCATCAGGGAATCCTTCTACTAAGCTTTGCTATCTCAAAGTAACTTCTGTGAGCAATCTTGTTGGTTAAAAGTTGAGAAGACTTAATTTCAAAAGTAGTGGGATACATGTTAATCCATATGCACATGTTATGTTTGTCTAATTAATGAAACAGAAATTGCTCAATTATTTGTTGTCTCTAATGTGAGCTGAGATGCTTGAAATCATTGGAGAGGGAGCATGGTAGCACCCGTTTTTCAGTAACTATGCACTAAAACTTTAACTTAAGACTGGTTTGGTTTTGGACATGAGATGAAAGAAGTAACTCAACACTGACAGATTTTTAAAGCCTAGCAAAGCGGCACTGACTTGATGCATTACTTCAGTTCTTATGTACTCATGGCTATCCTCGAACAGGTTTTGTGATTAATTTACTTTTTAATTATTAGAAGAACATCTGTTAAATAATAGTATGTTCCTCTGGTTTAGCTTAGTAATAAGACTTTTTGTTTTGTTTCTTTCATCTCTTTTCAGCTTGACAAAGATGACATGGTATATATGGAAGCATATGATAAGCTGCTGGAATCTTGGCTTACTTTGGTGCAAGATGACAAACATTTCCATAAAGGTTTCTTTACCCAACATGCTGTTCAGGTCTTTAATTCTTACATTCAGTGCCATCTAGCTGCTCCCGATGGTACAAGGAATTTGGTAAGCCCTTATTCTGGTAGTTATTGATGATAAATATACAGTAACTAACCCGTGTTTTTTTGTTGTGTACTCCACTGTGTAGCTCAGAGGAGCTAGTATAGAATTAGTACTTGTGACTTCGGAAATTGGGAATTAAAAAATTGCTGTATTTGCTACTCAGAGGTCATTTTCCAGTCTGTTTCTCTCATTATGAAAAGTAAATACAGGAATACAAAGGTGGAAATTGATTTTTTTTAAAGAAATAAATAAATAAAGCCCACTACTCAACTTGACCTGCATCCTACTGATCCTCCCTCCAGATGCAATGAACAGATCTTTGACTGTCCTTCTCTCAACTAGAGTCATAGTAGAATAACTATGCTCAGACTAGCAGAAACATGAAATATTGCATGATTGTTTTGGATAAAATGGTACATGAGTTTCCTATTGAATTTTTGTAGGTGGCTCTTCTAGAGAAAAACCTAAAATTACTTCAACTAGCTCTTGAACATTTGAGAGGAAAAGCAAGTTAGCATCTTTGCCAGGAGCATGGGTCTTACTGATATGGATTGTGGCTCTGAAACTTGAATGTAGATGCTGAATTAATTAATTATTGTGTAGATTTGATTCAATAACTACATAAAATTGGTCTCAAATTTGATGCTGTGCAAAGATCTTTGAGCCTCATTCTGAAAAGCACTGGATAGAACCTAACTCTGAAATCTTGATCTGTAACAGATGGTTATAACAGTGCCAAAACAGAGAGAAATATTTCACAAGAGAACTTTGAATTCATATCAGGCGGTCTTGACATAGCTTGTGTACACAGGTTAATTCATGTCATTCTGTGAGATAAGTCATTTATCCCATGGGTAACCTTTTAAAAGCCACAGCTGGCATTTTAGAATGCTTCTTGCTCAGTATCAAAGCAGTAACAGGAACTTTCAGTCTCTGCTTTGAGACCAGAGACTCACTCTTCAGTAAACAGCTGCGACTTTGAAGTTACCAAAAAAGAATGATTTGCTGGGTTAGATAAAGAAAAGATGGGTTAAAAGCACTTTAGGTAAGAAATTGTTTGGGTTCAGTTTTCTGGAGCCTGTGCTGAAGCAGTGCAGAATGATAGCTTTCTCCATCACTTGTACTTGAACTTGTTAGTTGTGTAAATTCAGTCATTCTTCAAGAGGTTTTTAAAAACACTTATAACATTGGCATGAGATTTCTACATGTAATGAATGGCTCATCTCTTCAAGAAAATAGTCTTATAATTATTTTGGTAGTCTTAGAATATACCCGGGATAAGCTCTTAGAAATCAAACAGTGGAACTTCTCCGTCAGTAAGGAATAAAATTTTAAAACTAAGATTTCTATTTTTTTCAAACAAGGAGTTATAGAACATCTTTATTGAAAGAGGTGATTTTCATTTCGTCGTGGAAAAATACTGCCTCTTTTGTAATTCATGTGAGATCTCAGAGGAGCAGTGTTTTGGTTTGGCTAATGAATAGGACAAAGTGTGGAAGTCCCAGTGTTTAAAATGGTTCTTGGCCTCATTACATACATGATTTGAAATGCAAATGAATTTTAGCAGTCTCCTGACTGTGGGTTTGCAGACCATCTCTGTGAGCCAGAGTCATTCAGTGCATTATATACTGTACCTCTAGCAGTAAATGCTTGGCAGAATTGATTTATATAAGTGATGTAAATAAACTGTTTTGCTACTGTCCAGCGTGTGCTTATCCTGTTAATGATGAGCATCAATTTTCATAACTCTTATTTTTGACTCTTTTCACTGACAGTGATTCTTTTGACTTGAAAGTGCTATTGGAAATGGTAGCAAATACCAGAAAATGGCAAATTCAGCTCATTGTATAAGTTTGTGAAATGCTGATTTAAAAACAATGTAAAGCCTTATTTACTCCTCTGTTTACCTCTTCTGCATCTAATTTAGTACAGATCTGTTGCTCAAAACCCCTTGAAGGAAAAGCCAAAATAATGTTGAAAAGTGTGGTTGTGACAAATTTTAGCAAATGTAACATTAATTGGTTGCTTCTATTTTTGTTGAAATAACACCAGACTGCCAATGGTGTGGCCTCTCGGGAAGAAGAAGAAATAAGTGAACTGCAGGAAGATGACCGAGACCAGTTCTGTGACCAGCTGGCCAGTGTGGGCATGCTGGGAAGAATTGCTGCAGAACACTGTATACCTCTTCTTACAAGGTACAGAACAAGAGCCATGAGTGCAAATGAATAAATCCATCAAATTGGAAAAGCTTGACTTTGCTGTAACAATTTAAAAACAGTGGAGTTATTTTATTGTTGTTTGTCCACAGTTTATTAGAAGACCGAGTGACGAGGCTCCATGGTCAGTTGCAAAGACATCAGCAGCAGTTACTTGCCTCACCAGCATCAGGCTCCATTGACAATAAAGTGCTTGATGACCTGTATGAGGATATTCATTGGCTTATTTTAGTCACAGGTTAGTGAACAGTGTTAATTAGCACTTATTTTGGTATTGCTGTTGCAGCTGCAAGATCTCAGGAAAGAAAAATCCTTGCATGTCAGCTACTGGTAAATGACATATATAGTGGTTATGATCCTTTCACCTTAGACTACTTGCAAACTCTTTGTCTCACTTTCATCAGCCTGCAGTAAGACGAAAGTTATCTTTAAAAGACTGATGAAATCTTTACATGAGGTTAATCCTTCGGAAATTCCCACAAGTAATTTTGTCCTAAACTTCTGAGATGCGTTATCAGTCATCCTATTCCAGAAATCAGTCTGTTCATGGTTTCAGTTTTGTTGTCTGGGAGTCACGTGACTTTGTAAGGGAATCCACATGAGATCTGGAGAGTGATGTTACTTAGTGCTGCAAAGAGTAGAGTAAGTTCGAAAATCTCTCAGGGCTGCTCATCCATGTCCTGGCATTTTGCTCTTTCAGGGAACTTGAATTTAGAACCTTTTTATTTTTGATTTTTAGATGGAATTATCTTACATCTGTTTGCAAAGCATAACGTTAGCTAAGACAGTGTCTGTATTTCATTAGGAGAAGTGTATACTTTATGAAATATTTTGTGGGGTCTTTTCGAATGTCTGATGTTGTAGTTGCTCTCAGATGTTGTCATAAATGTGTTCATAACTTTTTGTATCACTGTGGGATGAAGTTTGTATGTAGCTCAGATGGTTATTAGACCAGACACTGAAAACTATGACTAAATCTGGAATTAATATTAATTATCCTGGCACCAGAGTATTGTACTGTGAGAACCTTTGCTTGACCTGATCTGTTGTTGCTATGCAAGGAATACTTAATTGTAGCGAGTTTCTTTGGTGTCTGAAAGTCTCTTAAGAAATATGAAATGTCAGCAGAGCAGAAGTCACAAATGAGAGGGACTCAGCAGGGAAGCTGTAAAATCAAACATTTTATTTTTTTATCACATAACTGAAGGGAGAAAACAGTGACTACAGAATGTTGTGTAATTTCTTTTCCCAATAGCTGAATTGGCTGTAGTACTGCCTCACGAAGTACAGCTTCTCCCTTTCTTTTATTATCAAATCTAATGGTTTATTTTTCAGTATTTGTTTACTGTCACATTAGGTTCTTCTCTATAGAATGGCTGTAAGGATTCTGAAGTTAATTATGCACATTTAAACAGTGCTAGTCAGGGTTTGTATAAACATAATTGTGGTGTGATATCTGCATTTAAGCCAGTCAACTCTTTTCATCAAAAAGCCATAAGTTAACCTAGGATAGAAAGTTGTGATCACTCTTTCTTTTTTTAATGTAAGGCTACCTCTTGGCTAATGATACTCAGGGAGAGACTCCGCTAATACCTCCAGAAGTAATGGAATATTCCATTAAACATTCAGCTGAGGTTGACATCAATACAACGCTTCAAATTCTGGGATCTCCAGGAGAAAAGGCCTCTTCCATCCCAGGGTACAACAGAACTGATTCTGTAATAAGGTAAGAATGCATCACGTGTTGAGTCAAATGTGTTTTCAGAGAAAGTGAGAACTTGAACTACTGTGAACTGAAAAAGTAAAAAGCCATATGGTAAACACAGGACATGAGAAATTGTCTCTTGTCACTAGTTCTAAAGTAAGGGCAAATAACTTACAAGAATGGTTTTATAATACACATTAAGACAGAAAAGATTAAATGATTTTTTTTAATAGGAAAGAAAAGCAGAGTGATTACAGATAATATTTCAAGTCAAGGTGGTTGAGGGGGAGGACAAGAGGACAAATGAGAGTATGGCATCAAAATAGATCAAAGTCAGTCAGATGGGATGGCCAAAATGACTGGACTGATGACCTGAAGCTTTAATGGAGGACATGAGCTACTTGTTAAAATAAATCAAAAAACTTTATCTCTGCTGAAAACCTGTTTTTGATCTATTTGTTACAGAAAGTCCTTACAGTGACTCAAATCACTGAAAATTTGTTTTTAAAGCAACACAAATAAAAATTTGATAACATAACATAGGTTATATGAATGCATTCCGTACATGCGCAGCTTAAGCAGGAACTTTACACTGCTTTAGCAGGCTTGTCTCCTTTGGCTGTAGATTAGTTGTGTACTTAATGTTTTCTTCTGGAAAAGACCAGAAAAATGGATCTTCCTGGGCAATTAAGTGCTTCATGAATTAATACTTTTAGCAGTTTTGATATTGCTCATTATTACCAAGCCTGGCAGCTACAAGTGGTAAACAAACAATTTCTTGATGAAGTGTCTTAGAGTAGATGGAAATCAGACATAGAGAGATAATTGAGGCTCTCTGACAATAGCTCCGAAATTTCTTCAAGGAATAGACCACTGTCAACTCCTAAATTCCTTGAGGATCAGCACATTGCTACCAAATTTAATACACTGTAAAATCTAATATTAGTTTTATTGACTGATTGTAGTAATGGAATCACTTGGTGATCTGCTACATCATATTGTTTTTCTATAGTAATGAGAAAGGAAGAAATAGCCAAACATTTCTGTAGTTGTCCTTCAGTAAGTATCATGCTACAGAAGCTGCACCATTGGCCCACCATTGTAACGAAGGTGGTGGGTGCTGGAAAGGGAGAATTCCCACTCAGTCAGGATGCTTGTCAGGCTTCTTTTGTTCTGGTATTTTTGATGTCAAAGATCATCACTTTCTTTTATTGCATATTCTGACTTCCTTGAGGGTATTTGCCATTCTATCCTCTCTCTTTTCTTACATTTGAAGAAACAGATTCTGTTGCTCTCTACTTCGTTGGAGTTGAAATACTTTGTTGTCTTGCTCCTCCCTTTGTATTTCATGAAAAATAAGGGGTTTGTAGAGTCTCATTGCTTCTCCAAAAAAACCACTCTCAACATCCTCATTGTATTATAAATCTGCAGGTTGTTATCTGCTATTTTAAGAGTGTCAGAAGTAGAATCTCGAGCAATAAGAGCAAATCTCACGCACCTTCTGAGCCCCCAGATGGGCAAAGACATTGTATGGTTCCTCAAGCGCTGGGCAAAGACTTACCTCCTAGCAGACGAAAAGCTGTATGACCAGGTAAGGATGTAACCTTTGTGAATGAATTGGTGAGTATTAGCAACAGTATCCTGTGAATGTAGATCTCAGTGTAGCTATTTTAAGGTGTGGTGATAAAACATTTTTAATATTAAATGGGCTTGAGTTTATTTTGGAATATGTTTGAAAGTGAATGTTTTTTTTAATTAGAAATATAAGTTGTTAGGGGACCCTTCTCGCACATCTTGGCATCACAGAATAGCATAGTGTGCTATCAGGCTGCTTAGGGGGTGGAGCTCTCTGACCACAGCAATTCTGTAAGCTACATCAGCTCTTACAGTTCATCTCTGATACAGTGGTTGCCCTTGATGGATGATTTAGTGAGTAACCTGGTCACCATTCTGACTTAGAATCTGTCTTAACACCATCACATGGTGGTACACATTAGCTAAAGTCATGTTACTTTCTCTCCTCTCGCCATTCTCATACGTTCTCATTGTATATATCATGATTTCTATGATGCATTCTTCATAAAGGGCAACATTTTATCATGTTTGGACAACACTAATCATGATTAGACCTTGATCCTGATTTTGCTTATACAACTAACTATAATCCAGCTAGCTAATGGAGACCTCCCATCCTGAGGATGGGAAGGAAGCCTCCTCCTCCTCCCCTTATTTCCACTACTGGAGCAACTAAGAGTACTAACGCTTCAGGAGGCCCCTCCCTAACAGAGGTAGGGATACCAAAGATGCACAATTAATTTGAATTCTGTTATTCAGCTTGTACTCGCAGCCGAGCAAAGATACTTGGGAAAGAATTGGAGAGCATGAAACAGACTATCTAGGAACCGTACATGTGTGTTGGCACATGAAAGTGATTGAACACTTTTATTTAACTCTTGTGCTCAGTCATGTGTATATGATGAGTTTTGAAAGTAGAAATGATGGTGGTGTGCTGACAGGAAGCCCCTTTGGAAATATTAGAAAGCCCTTGGATTTCTCCCTTACACTTTTTTTCTAAAGGCAGGAAAATTGACAGTTTCCAGGAAGCATGTGAAAATAAGTTCTTACACCAGTCAGTCTAGATCAAGAGCTACGTTTATTTCTAATTACTTATATCACTTAATTTTGAGGAGTTTCAACATAAATTCTTGGAAACACTTTTGGGAGATGATTTGTTTTAGATCTTTCTGTTAATTTTTAAAGCTTTTGAACTTTCCTTGGCATTAAAAGCTGGACATACTCAAACCTGATTTTGTGATGAGGTTGAAGCCTTTCTGTCTTCTAGATGTTGTGCTTAAAATTGGAAGATAAATTTGGCAAAGATTTTTCTTTGACAGGTATTCTTTGCCTTCGTCTGTGTAACTTTTGTGTATTTTAAGTAGGCAAGAAGTGACAGCCTGAAAAGAATTTGCTGACTGATTGCCATAGACTTTGGGGTTCTGCCTTCTGTAAAACTCACTCATTTTAATGCTTTTCTTATAGATAAGTCTGCCATTTAGTACAGCATTTGGTGCTGATACAGAGGGTTCCCAGTGGATTGTGGGTTACCTTTTAGAAAAAGTGATCAGTAACCTGGCAGTGTGGAGTTCAGAGCAGGACCTTGCAAATGATACTGTACAACTGCTAGTAACATTAGTGGAAAGGAGAGAGCGGTAAGTTGCTACACCTCTGGAAGTCAAAAAATTTCTTTTGCTTCCTTTAAATTTTTTTGGCCAAAGTTAATCCAGATATGGGGCACTTTATATTCATGTCTCTGTAAGTCAAATTACTTTAGTAACATACTATAAATGGAAGAAAAAATTGTCTGACAAAGTGAGGAGTGAGACCTAGATTTGACAAAGTGGAACTTAATCTTCATTCTTCTTCATCAGTGCACTCTCCTTCCCCTACCTTTGTGCCTCACTTTTAAGCAGTGAGAAAAAAAACTCTCCTGGTCTCCACTCTTATTGCAAGGATATTTATGTTGTTGTTGTTTTGTGTTGAACAAGTTGTTTCAGATTGAGTTCAGGTACTGGCTAAGCCAGTACGAAATGTGTTTTATAAACCTATAAAGAAAAAAAAACCCAGGGTTTGGTGGGTTCAGACAAATTTCAGAGTTTCCTTTGGTATTACAAACCGTGAAGCAGAAAATTCTTGAATGTTTTGCTTTTGTGAACTGACATGCAAACATGCATTCAGTCTGTTGGTGAGAGACTGAAGTTTGAGGAGTTAAATGCTTGAGGAATTTTCTTATTAAAGATAAATGAATAAAACCCTCAGGAGCTAGTTTTGGTATAAACTGCTTATTTTATCATGGCATAATGAGACTAAGCTTTTAATCCATGCAATATATCCATTAACTGTGTGTGTGTGTTTCTATGTGTGTAAAACTAAAGTACTTCCCTGCTTTTCTCCCATGTGAATTGAGCTACTTTCTGAGTACATACTTAAGAAATTTTAGGGCTGAGACATTAATAAGATGAAAGCCAAAAGGCAATTTGGTCTTACAGTAAAGGAATTACAATTAAGAAAAAAAATCCTCTGGCAGCTGCTAGCAACCTGATGCACTCTGTTCATATAATTTTTTGGAGTTTTTAATCACAATGTTTTTCCCCCCTTCTAGGGCAAACTTAGTTATTCAGTGTGAAAACTGGTGGAATTTAGCTAAACAGTTTGCAAGGCGAAGCCCTCCTCTTCACTATTTGTCCAGTTCTGTGCAGAGAACACTAATGAAAGCTTTAGTTTTAGGAGGTTTTGCTCATATGGATACAGAAATGAAGCAACAATACTGGACAGAGGTAAGCTGTTTTGATGCTCCTGTTACCTTCGTTTTAGTAAGTGATACAGCTGAAGTTTGAAGTTAGTTTAGAGAATTTTATGGTAACGCAAGCTCAGCTGGTACAGAATTTTTACATTTTGAACATCTAATACTGATAATTCTTTTAGTGATTCGTTGAACGTCCGTAATTGTATAGCACCTATGAGCTGCCAGAATTACCTCTAAACCTTTAGTACCTAAACAGAAACAGCTGACGATTACTTGGAGGATTCATGAGACAGCCGAGCTAACAGTACACGCGGAACAGACTCTTGTAAAGGTTAAGAGTTCTCCTCACATTGGTGCGGTTTCTTCCCTTTGTTTTAGTTCAGTGTTTATGAATTACTCATTTATACACTTCAGGACAGTAAGTAAAGCTAATGTGAAAAGTAATGAAGCTTGACCAGCTTTTCTGTGCCCTGGTTCTGTTAATGCTCAGATATTTAATACCGGAAAGGTTGGTGCTAGAAATATGCTGAAATATGGACAGGAAGCACCACGTTAGCACTGAAGTTTGACAAGCACTGAGCTGAGAGAAGCTTGCTTTTGTTAGCAAAGTTATGAAATTAATGATCAGAGAAAAACATGTCGCTGTTTTATGGAAACTTCTAAATTGGTTCAAATTGGTTTAGTTAGAAATGCATTCACATTGGCTGATTCTAAGAGAGACTGTGCTACCAAGAAGTGGAATATGACAACGGTGATTTTGAATATAATTCTTATGCTTTCACTGCTGACCTGAAAGAACTTTTTTGTTGCCAGTATTGAATCTGGTAAAGCACGAAATGCTGACACTCAGTCCTTGTTTGTTTAAACACAATAAAATGATGTGAAATATTTTTGTGGAGGTGCTCATTTTGAAACCATCCTGCAGGGGATGATGGATAGTGAGAATCACTGATCACTTTCACTTCAGATAATGCTGATATGACAGAAAATAACATAGAGCAATTGCAAACCAGGAGTGATTGATTCTTGTACTGCTGTGCTAGAAGCAACCCGTGAGCTTGCTAAGTTACTTTAATCTCAAGTTCATTCAAGTAACAATATGCTTATCTTAACGTGACTTTTCTAAAAAATTTTAAGGTTCTTCAGCCACTTCAGCAGCGATTCTTGAATGTGATAAACCAAGAAAACTTTCAGCAGATCTGCCAAGAGGAGGAAGTGAAACAGGAGATCACTGCTACATTAGAAGCACTGTGTGGCATTGCTGAGGCTACCCAGATTGATAATGTAGCAATTCTCTTTAATTTCCTAATGGACTTCCTAAATAATTGCATTGGATTAATGGAAGTATACAAAAATACACCAGAGACTGTTAATCTCATAATAGAAGTCTTTGTTGAAGTTGCA
Source organism: Penelope pileata (assembly GCA_013396635.1). NCBI lineage: Eukaryota > Metazoa > Chordata > Aves > Galliformes > Cracidae > Penelope > Penelope pileata. The sequence continues at coordinate 873,213 of WBMW01002125.1, read as the reverse complement.
CATAAACAAATTTGCTATCTTGGAGAGGTAAATACAGCCGAGAGGGGAAGGAGGGGAAGTGTGTGTGTATGTGTGTGTGCACGTGCAAATTTTACTGTCCCGTATGCAAAATAATGTAGTGATGATTATACTGGATGCAGAAAGAAACCCTGTATGGTCTGTGTATGCAGTAAGAAATGCTGTGTGGTCACATCTGCTAGAGGAATTCCTTTGTTTAAAAACGTACATTCCTAAAGATTAAAACCAGGACATCTAGACTGTTCTTACAGCAATAAACGTGACCATAACTCATCACTAGTCTGACTGCATGGGTGGCATGAGTGCAGACCACGTTGAGTGCTTGTTTAACCATATCAGACTTCTCTGGAGGCTTGTCTAGCAAAACTGCAGTACTGCTGCTTGTGCCAACTGCATGCCATAGAGACATTGCTTTGGTCCTGCACATGGCATAATGTTTACCATGAAATCATTGGGTAAAATGAGTCAGTGCAGTCCAATTACATGCTGTACTGTTGGCTAATTTTGATTTTGCAATTAGAAGCATTTGCTTTTCCATCTAGGAGAAGCCTGCTTCAAACTGGGTATGCAGAGACAGTGAGTTATGTCTCCAAACTCTTGACAGCAGAAGATCCTTCAGGATCCTGTTGGTAATTTTAATTCAGTTTGTGAGACAAGCGAGATGGGGCAGCCTGTCCCAAGTCACTTTTTTTTGTTTAGATTGAGGAATTGTTAACAGTAGTGTTACAATGCTTTTGTCAGCAGCACGTAAATACATGGCTGCAAGCATTCTCAGTATTTAGGGTGGCTGTTTCCTTGATGATTTTGTGTGCAGTTATTATGAAAATGGATGGTATAAATTATATTTAATTCCCAAGGTCTCATCAACCATGTAGTACCATCTTAAAATAAAGTGTAATTATTTTGGTCGTGTAAAAGTTTTCTTATTATCTAACAATGTTTTATAGGCCAAAGCCATGAACTTGTATGAGGCCTGCCTAACTCTGCTCCAGGTGTATTCAAAGAATAATCTAGGTCGACAACGGATAGATGTTACAGCAGAAGAAGACCAGTACCAGGATCTCCTTCTTATTATGGAGCTTCTCACTAATCTTCTATCAAAAGAATTCATCGATTTTAGTGATACAGGTAGGGAGGACTTGGTAATTGCTGGGCCATAATCTGTGCTGTAATCAGTTAAAAACCATCGTGGGCCATGTGTTCAGGTAAAGCGAGGAGTCGAGTTTAGGTTTGACTGGATCAGGATATGGAAATCATTATTTAATGTGTCAGTAGCAAAGGAAGAACTTACCACAGCATGGCACGTCTTCCAGTGTTCAGAATACTTACTGTTCTAGTAAAATAAATAGGGCATGCATGAAACAACTTGAAGTCCAAATACTGCAGGTCTGAACACACAGGAGCAGGAGTTGTACATTTAACAAAAAAACAAACAAACAAAAAAAAAAAACACCAGGCACAAGAAAACTACTGCAAGAACAGATGGATTATCTTCTTAGCACAAGATCCTAATTTTGTGAAACGCTCCTGAAAATTTGAGGGTTTTCTCCATTCCTCATTCATAGAATGTGCTTTATGCTATGTGGGTGTAGGTTGGGTTTTTTTTTTTGGTTTTCAGTCTGTTACTTTCTTCTGAATCTTTGCCACTTAAACTTGCATTAGTCCTGAATGTTATCTGCTGCCTCTAGCTGGCTGCGCTGCTTCTGAATAAGTTACAAGACATTTGCATGATTTGGATCTTACTGTGTCCTATACACTTTGTGTAGAAAACATGCTCAGTAACAAACTGAGTCTGTCCTTTTGGTGCTTTTCTCTGCTGTTCTCAGGTATGTTTTGAAGAAGGGAGAACCTTGTACTCTGAAATTCAGTGCCTGTCTTGTTTTTTTTGTCATGTATGCACATCACAAAAGTACAGAACCAGATGTAGATTTTGTCCATTGAATAGACAACTCAGTGCTATTAATGCATTCTGTTTGAGATCAGACATTGGATGTTAGGTGCACTGAAAATACTGTACAAAATAGTTACCATGAAACTAAGGACTGTCAATACTGCTTATGTAGAATACCCAGATACCAACTGCCTTGACAATTGTCTGAATACCGTTGCTAACTTAATGCAAGAATTATAAAAGTGAGGTCACTGCCAGTTGCTGAGAAATATGTCTTAACAGGAACTGGAGAAACTTGGCAAATTCCCTATTACAGATTTTTCTTCAGTAACTTCCCCCATTTATTCTCTCGGTGTTTATAAAATTCATGTAAATATAAATAAGTCATGTATACTGTATATGGATTTATGGAAAGTATAGAAATGCCTGTAATATTCTGCTCACTGTCTTTGTGCAAGCATGAGGCAGATATCAATAGAAACAAATGTAAGATTCTGTAATAGAAGGGAACTCTCAAAGTATCTGAAGTGTTTGGCACTGGAACGTGCCATCTGGAACATGTGATTGTGAAATGCTTAGTCCTAGTGAATATAAATATAGAGTGATGTGGCAGCCTCTACTCACTACAATTCTATTTTAATACAGTGCCTCATGTTTTTGTTTGGGAAGAGGGTAATAGTCCTGTCATGAAAAATATCTTTATTAAAGAAATGTGACTCTTCATTCAATACATTTGATCCTCTTCTTACATAAAACATTTTTTGTCTTTGCTACAGATGAAGTATTTAGAGGACATGAGCCAGGGCAAGCTACCAATAGAACTGTATCAGCAGCAGATGTTGTCTTATATGGGGTTAATCTAGTTCTGCCTCTCATGTCCCAGGATCTGCTGAAGGTAAATACGTTTTTACATGTAACTGCTCAGATAGGAAAGCTTTATAGTAGTGAATTCCCAGAAATGGGTTCTAAATTGCATTCCACTTCCTTACGTTGAATTTTCTAGGCCCTAAAAATGGAAATAACTGTTCTCTCATTTTAGATATTGTTCACAAAGAAGTATTTTAAGCTGTAAAAATGTGTATTTGGGAGGCCTAAACAAACATTTTTTTCCTCTAAAAGTGAGTCCGTGCAAGTTAACAATTAGCCAACTGGAAACGGGGCCTGCAAAATCCTGTTCCCAACAGTGTCAGAAAAAGCCTGGGAGCAAATAGCAGCTCTGTAGTTACTGTTGTGGTACTGCTTGCTTCCATGTCGTAGACATCAGCAGCTTCTCAGTACAACAATAAAATAGGAAGGGTAGGAAAAATATGAACGGCAATATTTCATTGGTTTGCACTGTGCTAATATTTACTTTAAATCAGGGGAACAGTTTTGAAGTGTATCTCAGTTGTCTGCTCCTAACATGCTTTGGTTCTGTTCTGGGGGCACCCACTGAGTGTGAGAGCTGCAGCCATTTTCGGTGAAACCAAGTCAAAGGGTGTGCTCTAGGAGCACCCTGCTTGTACCCCAGATGCTTGAAGAGGCTTTCACCCCCCAGGACTGGCCTTGCTCATGTGAAAGTGAAACTCCATGACTGTATGGAGTAGATACTGGACACCCGCCATCAACTTGAACTGTAGCAGTCTGCTTTTATTGCACCGTGCTCTTTCTAATACAGTTATAGCCACTGAGGACTGGAGTTGTTCCCTGTAATTGTCTCTTCTTCAGTGGAAAGCATCAGGCTTGTCTCTTGGTACAGCTGGAAATAACGTTGGGATAATGCTAGGCGATTCTAAAACGACCTTGTTTTTCTTTTGACAGTTTCCATCCCTGTGTAATCAATATTACAAATTAATCACTTTCATCTGTGAGATATTCCCTGAGAAAATTCCACAACTTCCAGAGGACCTCTTTAAGAGCCTGATGTACTCACTGGAGTTAGGGATGTCATCGTATCCTTTACAGGACTTGAGAGTGTTAAAACATCTGAGCTGCTTTTATAAGGACGTGTTCAAAGTCTTGATTCTTTTTCTTTGCGTTGTTTCTTTTCCTATCAATCTCTGTATTTATAATTCTGTATCTGTAATCAGCTCTTCTTCTGTGCCCTCTGCTGTCTGTTGAGACCCCAGTATTAGCTGAATTTCCTGACCCGTGTTGCTTGAATGCAGCGTTTAAGTGGTTTAGCGTGTTAAGTTTTTTCTGGCAGCCATTCCTGCCTCCTCCATTACTTCACTTCAGAGTGTGTAACTTCATAAGCCTTCAGCTGGTATCCCAAAGCTGTTCCTGAATTAGTTTCTCAGCTGGTAATAGAAAACACTGCTGCTGTTCTACTGGGCTGGCTCCAGAGCATTTCCTGTCAGGTTGCCAATGGGCTCTCCCTCTTACAACGGCAGTACCATTTTCACTAATCTGTGGCACGTGTCAGAAACAGATGAGCTTGACCATAAGGGACTCTTTCTGAAGATGTTATGTCAGAGAGGGTTGTGTTACTTGAGGATGTGCAGCTAATAAAAGAAGGCAATAAACTTGGAGTTCCTTTTCCCCTTTCCAATTTTTTTTTAGTTTTATTATTGTATTAACAGCTTTATTGTAAAAAAAGACATCTTGGAAGATATAAGCATTTAAGTGTTTTGTTGTGACACCATTGGGAAGACTTGCTTACAATTTCACTGAAACCTGACGTTCATTCTTTAATGCTTGTTATCAGAATGAGTTCTGAGGTTTGCCAGCTCTGTCTGGAGGCTGTAACACCGTTAGCAGAACAGTGTGCAAAAGCACAAGAAACAGATTCAGCCCTCTTTCTAGCAACAAGGCACTTTCTTAAGGTAAGAGAACTGCGTACTGTGTTACTTTGTGGGTTTGTTGTTGTTGTTTTGCATACAGATGATGTCAAGAGGCCAAACAGTGATAATATCAGACTAGATTAATGAGCATCACAGAACTGGCAGTTGGAGAAGAGCACAGAGGACCGGAGACTGTACTACAAAGGAGGATAGGGGCATAGCGGAGAAAATGACTTTTCACCATTCAACAGAAGATCTGAGCACCTTCAAATGCAATTTATATTTTATCTGTGCTCTGTACATGAGTCCTAGAATGAATCTGACAGACAGTTTCAGCAGTTAAACTTACTGTGAAATGCGTCACATAAAAAGCTGCCAGGGTTGGCTGAACTGAAGGCAGAGTTAGGATCCTAAAACAGGAGGCAGAAGAAAGAGCGTAATTGGGTACTACAAAGAAAGGAGAACGCTGTCATTTATTCAGTGTATCCAGTAAATGATGCTTTTTCTTCTTGGTGGTTTCCTTTAAGAACCATCCACTCTGTCTCACTGAATTTCCCGTTAATCTGGTAGCAGCCAGCTTCTTGCTCATTGCAAAGCAGGAACAAAGTAATTGGGGAGCTTGCGTCCTGGTCTCCTGCAGTTTTGCTTAATACATAATGTTTTCTTACCAAAGTGATACTCAAACTTCTGGGGACTTCTCATTAACAGAAGCAAAGATAAGAGTATAAGAAACACCTTAAATAATTTTATTCTTCTTTTTTATTTCTTCTAAGTTAGCATGGCTATCTGCCTTTTGTCTAAATTTCCACTTAAATTTTTAAAACAGTTCTTATAAACCTGTTCCTTGTTTGGTTTTCTGTGAGCTGTAGGAGGCTCCAAAACTTGAGGAACAAGTTCCCTGTTTTACTGGAAGAGCAAAGGGTTTTTTTCATTTTTTCTTTGCTTCTGTTTTGTGATTTCAGATGGTCTTTGATATGCTGGTACTTCAGAAGCACAATACAGAAATGACAACTGCAGCAGGTGAAGCATTCTACACGTTAGTGTGTTTGCATCAGGTATGATATTTAAACACGAAAGAACTCTGAAAACCATTCACTTTTTGATGGAGAATGGTTAGTTACTGTGCGTTTGGCAAATCATAGAGTCATTCAGGAGGTCTGTAGTCCGACCTCTTGAACAAAGTGGGGTCAATGTTGAATTCAGATGGGGTTGCTCCAGACTTTTCCCAATTCATAGCTGGGAGGTCTTCAGAACCTCCCAGATGTGTAGTCCAGAGCCTCTGAGCAGCCTGTTGAAAGCTTTATTGTCCTTATAACTAAGGAGCTTTCAGCACCTGCCTGACTTATCTTGGTGGCCCACCTCTAGATCAGTCAACGTTCATCGGCACTGGAGAGTCCAAAACTGGACAGAGTTCCACATGTAATCCAACGAGTGCTCTGCAAAGACAAATAATAAATACAGCCCAGTGTGCTGCTGGTGTTCAGTGCTGGTAGGGCACACTGCTGGTTTGTTTAGCTTGCTGTCCACTGGGACCTTCTGGTTCTTTGTTCAGCAGAAGTGCTCCTCAGCCTCTCAGCCTGTATAGTTGCAGGGGATTAGTCTGTTCCTATTGCAATGCCAAACACCCAGTTTGGTTTCATCCACAGACTTGGAGAGTGCATTTCTTCTCCTTCTCCAAGTCACTTGATTAAAAAATAATACTACTACTGAACAGGACAAGGCCCCTGGGCACCGTTAAAAGTGGCTTCCAGGTGAATACGAACCATTATACGCCATCCTTTGAAGATGGATGCAACATTTGCTTTTGTGTGCCCATCAGAGTTTGCCCACTCTCCACAGTCTTTCATAGATGACAGAGCAGCCGGCTTTGAAATAACATGAGACAGATTTCTCAACTGTTGGATGGATTCTGTCAGGTCTCATAAGACGTGTATGCAGCAGCATTTCTCAAAGGATCCCTGAGTCAATCCTCTTTACTGCTGGCAGTTTCTCTGTTCCTTGACCCTTGTCTCTAGTCATAAAGATGACTAGGGATGACATAAATGGGATATATATTATGACATAGGGATGTCATAAAGATGACATGGGAAATGTTTATGTTGTTTTTCCACATTATCTGGATGGACCATCCCTGTGCTTGGAAGAGCCGGTCCTTAAAGGCCTCTCAGCTCTCTTGAGCTCTGTTGGCCTTCAGAGCTGTGTTCCATGGGATCTCACCGACCAGTTTCCTAAATCAGCTGAGATCTGTTCTCAGGATGTCCAGGGTGTGTACTCTGCTGCCTTCTTCCAGGTGCCCCTTTGCAGTATCGTTGGCAGCAAGATGGCTGAACAAGCAGTAATTAACTGAGGGCTGGGGATGATCCCTAGACTCTGGCCTCCAGTGCATCCTATCTCATCCCTTGCTGCACAGCCTCCACTATACCTCCTCCAGGACCTGTCGGTAGCTACGTGTTCCCTGCAGCAGCAGAGCCAGGAGCCTGTTACTCCCTGAACAGCAGTCAGTTCGCTGTTCTTAAAACTCTCCACTGCTCCTTCACTATCTTAGTGGCATTTAACATGCTTCCTCATCCTCTGTCGCTGCCCAAGTAAGCAGAAGGGGGAAACTCTTAGAAAGGAATCGAAGCTGGCCAGCCAGGGAGGGGGATCTAGTAAAAGTTGGGAGGAAAGGGTTGGTACAACACACTGAACGTGGGGCAGGTGTGAAGGAAGAGGAGCTCAGTTTATGGGAATGAGCTTATGCTGAGAGCCAGAAAGGACTGTCAGGGGAGTGCTTAAAGCTTCAGCCTGGTCTGGTTGAAAGCCTTCATGTGCTTTAGAGAACGGGGAGAGGCTTCAAGTCCGTAGTTGCTTCTGGTACTCTGGTCGGTGAAACTGGATAAGAGATGGGGAGGTTCCGAGAGTTTTCTGTCACAGCCTTAATTTTGGCTTTTGTCCTGATGAGAGAAGTTGTATAGATTGTGGGCTTTGTGGTTTTTTGTTTATAAAATTAATAAGACTCGTGTTTATTTAACAGGCTGAATATTCAGAGCTAGTGGAAACATTGCTGTCAACTCAACAAGACCCAGTAATTTACCAGAGGTTAGCAGATGCCTTCAACAAGCTTACTGCAAGCAGCACTCCTCCTACACTGGACCGTAAGCAGAAGATGGCCTTCCTAAAGAGTTTAGAAGAGTTTATGGCAAATGTTGGTGGACTCCTCTGTGTAAAATAAACAACAAAACTCTATGCCTAATTTAGACCCTTTCTGCAAAATGCACTGAGAAATGCTGAATGCTGACTAGATCTTGTACCTGTTTCTGGGTTCTTTGCAGCCATCTCAGATTCTAGAGAGTCTGGAAGCTTGAACGTAACACGACGGAATAGGAGAGGTCAACTTTGAATCAGCTTCTGCTATTATGTGTTAGCTGCAATGTGTCATGCTTGTGTGTGGGAGAGAATGAACAGGAAATTAGAATTTAAATTTTTCCGTATATGTGCAAACAGATGCGGGCACAATGAAAAATAAATTCAGTGCCTTTTCCCCCACTGGCTTAAAGTGAGTGTCCAGACAAACATGCAGATTTCTTTTCTACCCGGAATCATGTTAGAGTGTGATGCAAATACATAAAAAGCTCTAAAAAGTTTAGCTGATTTTAAAGTTTATTTTTTCCTCTCTAAAGTTTGAGTTTGGTGTTCCAATGGGGAGAAAAAAAAAATAATGATATTTTAACTTGCGTTTAGTTTTGTTTTTCTATATCGACCTGACATTGCATGTTTATGTAATGCAGGTTTTTACATTATGTTCTGCTGCCTAAAGTTCAGAAGAAAAAAGGTGTATATTTTTGTTCCCCTGAAATGAACTTTAGGATCTGTAGCCATTTCATTGCCTTAATTTAAAAGAAAAAAAAAAAGTTCATATACTGAAGAAATTTAAGGCAAGATTTGACTCTTCAGAGTTGGTTTAGGATGTTGGCATTAAGCTGCTGTGTGCCTGCTGCAGCCCTTCACGCTGACGAGTGTCGTCTGGCAGTGAGTGTAACGCGAGGTTCGTGTGCAGTTCTACTTTCAGTGTCTGTTTAGGTTCACGTCCAGGTTGCACGCAGCTGCAATGTATTTCTACACTGAACTGTTTGCTTAAGCAATAACAACTCAAAAGGTGTAAATTACAGACTTGCAACCTTTTCAAAGTTGGGGCATTAGCTGAAACAATTACGCTGAACAGTGGTGTCAAACCCCGGGACTCAAGGGCCACGTTCACTTGACTCCAGTCAAGGAAGATAACTGGGATGTGTAGTGCTGTGGGGATTTGGGGTTTTGCTGAATCTAGCTCCACTTCTGTAGAGCCATCCCAGCTGCTCTGCTCTTGCTCATTTTTTTATATCAGCGCTTCAGTGATTGCGACAGCAGAGAACGGTAGCAGTGCCCGGAGCGTAGCGGACCAACAGGGGAGAGCAGCACACGAGCACAACAGCAGGGCCCGTTCTGTCTCCCGTCATCAGCCAGAGACAGCTGAAGCAAACACACACGTTGCATGCGTAGTAAAATTGATTTTTGTGGAAATACGTGGAGGCAGAAGTTGGCCCTTTCGTTTCAGACCTCTGCTAGATCATGTTGTTGAATGTTTCCCATGTGTCTTCTAAATTTATGTAAAATGTACAGTACACACCTGTACGTGGCTCTGTATAGCATCATGTGTGCAGCTCTGTGCCATTCCGCAGCTGTTCATCTCACAGTTAGTCACAATAGCCAGAATTTCAAAGAGGCAAATCTGAATACTGTGCTATAAGTGATCTAAGACTTCTTTATTTCTCAGTTAAATCCATACCTCTCTCAAGCATGGATCCACAAGGCCAAAAAAGCCATCTCTTCATTGTACTTTGCCCTTAAGTTATGTGAAAACTGGGCCTGGGCAGATTTACACATTAAAAAGTGACTGTAAAACTTGCCAGGTAATGTACCTTCCCAACTCGTATTTTATTTCTAAGATTATTTGCATAGTTTTCTAGAAGAGGGATGGGTATTGCACTCAATTTTTCCCTGAAGCTCTAGTGCTTCTCTTAAAAAAATAAAAAAAAATAAAAATAAAATAAAAATAAATAAAAATTCTTGACTGTGCAGATGCACAAACGATGATGTTCCCAGCAACTCGATCTGTTTTAATTTGTTTAGGTTTTTGCTGTGTTTCTGAAACTGCTTCTGGAGCTTCTCTGAGTGCGTACCTTGCAGAGGGCAGCGTAAGGGCGTTAAAGCCGGGGAACAGAAGTGGCTGTGGGAGCTGCTGCTGCTTTGTCGCAATGTCGGCAGCATCAAACACCTCGGCCAAAGTCCTCAAAGAGATCATGGCAAATATCTTCAACTGTTTGGGGTCTGACTGCGTAACTGATGTGCTCAGACGTCACTTCCTCTATAGCTAGCTGTGCCACTATCACTTTTTTAAAGCTGGCCCAATTTTCAAAAATATAACTTTAAATTTTTGAAATTATTTTAAGTATTGTAGTTGGTGAACGGGAGTACAAAGGGAGTCAGTGTCAGAAGATGCTACCGACACACCCGTCACGTTTCTAATGAGGCTGATGGTAGTGTAAGGAGCACTGAGCACAGCTCCTTTTGTCTACCAGGACTTGTGAAAGTACGAAGGTTTACTTTCAGAGACAAATTTTGAAGATTGTTTAAAACTTTCTTTTGCCTTTCTGTTTAAAAGCAATGTTCTGTTAAAAGGAAACTGTCCTAGGAAGGGCTTTGCGTAATTTTTTGCTTGATGTTACACCAGACAACATTCTTCCTCATTTTTTTTCTTCTATTCTCATCTGTTCAACATGGATCTTTCCTTGCCGTTTTATGTTTCTTTCAGAGCAAACGCAAAGATGTCTCTACTGAGTGACATCCGTGAAATTCCCAGAACATTTTTCAATGCTAAGTTTTCTTAGTTCACACTCCTGGCTCGGTGGCTGCTTCCACCGAACCTATTTGGCATAGATATCCCTTCAAAAACAAAGCTAACAAAACCCCAAGAAAAGCAATCCTTCCGTGATCTCCTGCACATCCAGCTGCTGTAAGTCCCTGTGGAAAGCCTCCGTCAGGCCCACGGGAAAGGTGCTTAAGACCATTTCCAGAGGGCCCCGAGCGCTGGCTCCGAGTAACTGTTCTGAAATCTTGATGCCATCACTGCATTGATTTCCTATGCACCATTCAAAGTGAATAATGGTTTTAAAAAGCCACTTGCTTTTTGGGGAAAAAAACGTCAGACTGAACTACAAATGCTACATGATGTAATTGTAACAAATACTATTGGTCTGTCTAGAGGTAATGTTCCTTTTGTGAGAATGGATTGTTGCTGCAGTGTTTTCCCTCTGAGAGTAGCAGTCCAGGAGCGTGGTTCCCATTTCTCCAGCCCTTCCCCATCACAACAGCTATTTCTCGTGTAATCGTTTTCTGTTGTTCAGCCCATAAATGTTGATGCTGGCAAGCACGGCCCTCTGCTCAGGTCATGGAAGTCAAGACTTGGAAAGCACAGACACACGTGGGCAGGGAGAAGTGGACTGCATTACGCTTCTGCTTTCACGCACATAATGCCTTAATGTCTTTGAGTTACCACGAGAAGCCGCTCCATCTTATTGCCCCGAGGTTTGCGATTCGCTGTTAGGTGATAAAGGGCTCACTGTTTTCCTCAGGAACGAGAAACGTGTTTTCTCAGCATGTCCAAATCCTACAAGTTGAAAGAGAGGGGTTTGAAGCTGGGTCACCTCTTTGATAGTGCACAGCACTTGGTAAAGCCCCAGTGTTTACCTGGGTAAATCCCTTTGTATTGAAGCCATGTAGTTCTAGGAAATAAGCTTGCTCAGAATAGTTGTCCGCTGAAAATTTAATTCTTTAAAAGGTGATGTAAATTCCAATTTGTGATCTGTAAGAACTATTACAGAGAGACAATTGCAGCGTTTCTTTTATAAAACACTTGAAGTAATTTTGTTTCAGTAACTACTTAAGAAGGGGCGTTCTTTACGGAAGTAGCTTGATGAATATAAGCGCAGGAGTAGGAGCCAGGCTCCTCTAATTTTGTATCAGTTTTTCCACTGGGTCCTCTGTGGCCGCCGGCAAGTCGCCGAATCTGTGTCTTTGTAAAAACAGCGGTGATACCTACCTACCTCACAGGGGTGTTGTGAGGGTTAGCTTATGCCTATAAAATGCATTGAGGATCTGAAATGCTCTGTAAATATTAAATATTTTAATTTTAGTTTTGTGAGGTGTAAGATTTACTGTAACGAAACCAGAAGAGCTTCGCCGTTGTGAAGCAGTGGAGGCGGCAGCAGAAGGGCGTTGCGCAGGGACGGTCTCCTGCCGCGCGGTGCTGCGGGCCGTGCGCCGCGGCTGCTGCCCTCACAGCGGCGAGATCTCCTGCGGCGAGACGTCATCCCCCACCACGGTGCCTCGGTCCTGGTCGAAACAGAAAAACAGAAAGAGGACAGTTGTCAGGTATCCAGGCCTTGGTGCCGCTGCCTGTGACCAGTGCTGCTCGTGGCGGTGGGATTTTTGCCTTTCCTTATGCTTTCCTGCAGTGAACAAACGCCAGTCGTTTCTCCCTTGTCTCTTCTAGTCGCTCACGTCCTGCTCAGTGTAACCAAAGCCGGGCGGCATCAGCTAAAACATGAAGAGCCAGCCCCTGAAGCCTCTACGTTTGCTTTTAACGTGAGGTCATGCCCTTTTTGCAGTAAATGAGATTAATGCTACCTAGCACTAATCATGGAGCAAGTGAAGTGTGAGTTGCTGCAGGGCCCTGAGCCATCACCTGTCTTAAAAAATACAATAAATAAAAAAATCAGTATGAGACTTATTGGGGCCTAAGCAACTGAGAAGTGAGATATCCCTGGCCTTCCCCTCTCCTCAGTGAGTTAAAGCAAGGTCTGCTTTTCCATTTCTTCCCTTCCTCTGTCCTGCTTTTCGTGTTCTTCTAGGCCATTCGTGTAAGATTGGGAAGACCCTTCCAACCTCAATGAAAGATCGCGCTCACGCATTTTTCCATTTATGACAGCTTGATACTTGACGTTGATTTAAAAAAGCAAACACACGAACAAGCTTCCTAGTAGCATTCCTCAGCACACTTCAATCTCCCACTGAACGTTTCTAAATTTTATAATTAAGAACAATACCCTTTCGTTTGTTCCCTTTGTGCAAAATGAGGAACTTCGGTGCAGTGAATGTGCAGCTTTGAGGCAATAAATGCTTGTACTGCTGTCAGTCGGACGTGTAAATACTTCAAATGTACAATTCAGTACTGTGTTGAGTCTGTGTGTTAACAAAGCAGGGACTGAAGTGCGAGTTAATGTCATGTCTTGTTTTACCTGTACAGCTGATGATGCGAAGTTGCATAGAAATATTTCACAATTTATTGCAATAAGACCTGGAAGTGGCTATGTAACCGAGCCTTATCACAACCGAATTTTCAATTTTGAAATGCAAACTTTCTGTATTTTTAAGATCTATAAGCAGGAAGAGGATGAAACTCTTTTCCACTAAAGACTTTTATTTTGTTTTGGCCACGTGTGATTTGTGTGTATTCTTCTTTATATTTTTCTAAAATCCCCCCTGTGCTGAATCCCTGAAGTGGCATTTGTCACAGCTCCGCACGGCGGTAGGAGCAAACACGGGAACGCTGTGGAACCTGCAGCGCCCCGCTGTGCTCTTTGGCCAGGTGACAGCAGTGATTGGGTTAAGCTGATGGGGAAGCTTGAGATGAACGTCGGCACTGAAGGCACGAGTTTGGTCGTCAACAGAAGGAACCTGAGTGGGTATGGGTGTGCGACAGGAGAACCTCGCACAGGAGCATCAGAGCTCCCAGAAGTGGCTGTGAATATACAAACAAATTTATCTTACCCCCATCTCCAAAAAAACGTGACGGTGACTTTTCAGGCCCTGTCAGCGGCTGTATACCCAGGGGGAACGCTGCTTTCTGGGTCTTGAGTTCTGTGTGTAGATCTAATCTGAACAGTTCCCGACGACAGCTGCCATGGAAATGTTCCCCGAACTTGTATCTGTTCCTGTGTAAGTTGCACCCAACAGTATCTTACTTCATGTATTTTGGAGAAGGTTGGTTAAAGGCAGCAGTTCCTAATGTTCTACCATGTAATTCCATTGGGAAAAACTACAACTGTTCTGTTCTGTTCCCCTCTTCCCTGCATTCACATCATCTTTTTTTTTTTTTTTTCAAAAATAGTAGTAAAAAAATCACAAATCCTGAAAGTAAAACTACGCTACAACTGTGGTGCTGAGAGCTTGCTGTACACCCTGGCTGTGTGTATCGCTAACATTTCACTGGTTTCAAAAGTACAGTTATTGCAACAAGGTATTTATATGGGCCTGGGTGAGCCTTTGGGTGAAGGACAGAAACATCTGGGGTAACCTTGAGCAAATCCCTGAAACCAGCTGGCAAGACTGAGCACAGCAGCACACCCAAGAGCCTCGTGTGTAGAAAACTGAACTATTTTACCTTAAATATGAGGTCTGGAATAAACTTGAATGATTTGGGTACAAAACCTTTACTTGTTTGTGTAAGTGTATGCAAAACTCATTCATTTTGCCTGTAAGAAATTTACATTTGCTTCAGCTGTGTGTGGTGAAGTCAGGGGCTGGGGTTTGGTTTGGTTTTCCGTTCCCCGATTGCCTCGGTGTTGGAGCAGAGTTTGGCAGCTGAGCAGAGGAGGAGGTCTGACATGAACGAGAAGGGGGCAGGAGGAGAAGTACAAAGTGCGCAGTCGTCTGGGGGGGCAAAATCGAGCTGATCTGTAAAAAGAAAAGCAAGTTCATCATGCACGTGCCAGCCTCCAGTCTGGTAACCAGTGGCATCCTGGCAAGGGCTGGAGAACGCTGCCATTTCATCAGCACGTGGGTTTGGTTCTTCGTGTTTTGTTTTGTTTTTCTGACAACAGTGCTCTTTTGGAACTGTATGGGATACGATGCAGTCAGTGTGAGGTTTGCTCATTAAATAATAAAATTGTTTTTATTTTGGGAAACATTCCAGGCAAATCATCTCCAAAAAGCACTGAAGGTGCCCACTGTGACTGCTGTGTAACTACTGTTCTTTCTCCTCCTGTCTCTCTTGGAACTGTTTCCACCTTAACCCTATCAGCTGTTCCAGATGTGGGTTTGCTGATGCCGTGCTGTCTTTGCAAGGCTGAAGAAGGCAGAGCTTTGTGTGCGATGTGCATCCTTGTCCTTCCCCCGAGGCCTGGCCCGCTGCCGGGGAGGAGCGCCTTTCGTTTGCTGTCCCTTATTGCTGTGGACGTTACGCTTTGGGTTTGTGGTGTGCTCAAGCTGCTTCCAATCTGTGGCTGCGTGTGCTGTTCACCAGACAAAAGTCATCAGCTGACTCTCGAGTACTGACTGGAAAGCTCCCCTCGTCACTGGCCGTGAGCTGTCAGTACCGCCCCAGTGCCTGTCGTGCTCTTCTGCTCACTCGAGGGCCGTAACTCAGAACACAGAAGCCCACCGCCCCACTAGGGAGTCCGTAGGGAGGTCGCTGATGTCCTCTCACAAGCTCAGCCCTGCTCTGGGGCAGGCGCACGTTCCGTTGCTGTAAGGAAGGACTGTTCTGAAGGACTTTCTGCCTGCTTGTAGGCTGCTACGCACTTTCATGGTTTCTTACCAAACTGCTGTTAAAAATGTACTGTAACGTGGGTTTGACAAGCACACGTATTTAAACATTTCACTCAGCCTCAGGAAAGCTGGAAAAATCAGATACCTGTTTTGTGTCTGGGTTAAAATGTTTGTTACCCACGTCCTTTAGGATGGCCAGATAACGTCCGCGTCCTACGAGTGTAGCTGTATTTCAGGTGCCGGTGTGGTCTGCAGGAGGACAGCGTGATTTTAACCTAGGGACTGAGAAAATGGTCTCCTCTTATTTTTCTGAGACATATATATAGTCTGAATTGGCATTTCAAAAGCAAAAGCAGTGATAAACCCCATTTACTGTTCAGGAAAAAATGTTTTATTTCGTAACAATACCTTATTTCTATTTTCTTCCTTCTCCTTAAGAAGTGTGCGTGAAATAAGGACAGAGGTGTGTGTAGGAAAAGCTGTGTAAAGCCCACTGCTGTACATAATGTTTGCTACTTGACTGCGTTTTCTGTTCCACTTTAATTTTACTGGTTTTGCTAAATATATTTTATATATTTTCCTTCCTGCTTCTTGTGATGGCAGAGTGATTCCATCTTTGGGGGAGAAAAGCTAAAAACAAACACGAGAAGGCTCTAGCCACAAAAATCCATCAAATTTGTATGCTAGAACATAGCTCCTAACTTTTTTCTTTTTTCTGAGAGGGCAGTCCAAAGTGGGGACAATATGGCATAGTAAAATCAATTGATATTAAAATGTAGGAAGGTACAGATACTGGCAATCCTGTTTCAGGGTGGGGTTTCTTTGTTTGCTGATTTTGTTGTTTTTTAAAAGGACCCTTCCTGTGCAACCTGCTGTAGGGAAGCTGCTTTAGCAGGGGGGTGGCCCCTACGATTCTGTGATTCAGTGACTTTTCTAAAACCCATTTAAGATGTCCACACGGTTAGATTTCCCCCCAGAGGTCACTTCAGCAGAGAGCTCTTCAGTCAGAGGTCTGTACCCTCGCTGTGGTCCCCAGATTACTTCCAAGGGCTCCATGTGTTCTGCATCTGTGGTAAATCAACTCAGCACCCAAAGAAAAAGTGCAAGAAGCTCTCCTTACCAAGATGAGGAGTTGCAGGTTGCTCTGTAGAGCATTCCTCTTCTATTATTTGTCCTCCTCAGAAGTAGGGTCGTGCTGACACTCACTCACAGCAATCCTTGCACAGTTAAGTCCTGCGTGCTTGGTTGTCTTTCAGATGCAGCGTGCAGTTGCTCTGCCATTGCTACAGATGTCAATGTTTTTTGGAAGAAAATATTAAGATTTTTTTAGACTTAAATCGTGACAACAGCAAAGACCCTACAACTGGAATTGAATAATTTATTCTCATGTTAGTTAGAACTCATCACCTCATAGTCTTCCATACGGCTATAGCTTGTGCAAGGAGACTTGAGAGCACGGACTTCATCAGCAAAGAGAAAATATGATGGACTCTAAAACAAGCCCAAACAGAAAAACACAAAGTCCTTACCAGTAGCAAGTCACTGTTACTTTCCAGGCTGGAACCGTATTATTAAAAACCATTTTGTGCTTTGTTTCTGAGCTGCTCCAAAACAGAGCGCTCAGAAACGTGTTGTTAAAGCAGCAGTGCTCTGCGTGGCCAGACCTAAGCCTTAGGGGTGGCTGTGTCAGTGCTGTGTTCCAAAGAAAAACTCGGGTCTGGCTGATGAGGCACAGGGTAGGCGGTTTCACTTTGGGCACCTTCCAGCAAAAAGGGATTAAGACAATAAAACCTACTAATGAGGAACTTCTGGCAGGGCTCACATTAGGGGCGTTCCCACACCTGTGGCTGCCTCGCCCTCACATCCCCAGTACCTGTGCTGCAAGACACAACCTGCTCTGCTTCGTGCAGGGCCACTCTGTGCTTCCCTGCCTGTGCCTGTGCCAGCCCCCAGCCGCGCTGGGCCATTTGCTCTGAGCAAAGTCTGGCAGCACAGTCTCCATGCTGCCCTCCGTGCTGCCTGTGACCCCCTGGGAGGGCAGAGCCATGGGCGGCAGCAGGGAGCGGTGCTGGGGAAGCCGGGCCCATCCTGCACGGCCCCCTTACCCTCCCGCTCCTCGCTCTGACCAGCTCTCGGCGTGGATCTTCCACTCAAGGCCGCGCGGAGCGCAGCACTCAGCGCTGTGACAGACCGGGTCCATCCCGGGCAGCACTGCGTGCAGGCAGGCCTCCCGCGGCTTCGCCTCAGGCAGCAGCGGCCACAGGACGGGAGCGGGCACGCTGCGCAGCGCTGCCCTCCGTGCCGGGGTGCGGCTCCTTCGGGCCAGACCCTCCCGGACACACCGAGGGGGACGCACTGAACGTTCAGCCCGCTCAGACGTCGTCCTTCAGGGACGAATGGAAAACCCCACAGCTCCCTGCCGCCCTGAAGAACAGCTTCTCCACGGAAGAGATGGCGATGCAGTGAGGACGGGGCTCTGAGGGCGGAGGTGNCCCTGGCTGCGCGCGGCGCTGGGGCGGGGCGGGGCGCGCGGAGGGATCTGCCGGAGGGTGAGTGGACTCGGCACGGCGCGGCGAGTGGTGCGGCCGGGTGGCGGTGTGCGTCCGCCCGGCTCTCCCCCACCGTGAGGGTGTGCGGCGGGGCCGGGGGCGCTGAGGGGCTGTGGCGGCTTGGTTGCGGCCATGCGGGACCGGCCGTGCAGAGTGCCCCTGGGCGGGAGGGCCCTGCGGAACTGCAGTTCCGTGCCGGCGGGGTCAGGGGAAGGGGCGTCCCGCTCCGAACCTGCAGTGCGTGGCGGAGTTCCTCTGGAACCTTGTCCAGTTTCTGCATTTTCTCTGCTTTTTGTTGAGGTGAAGAGACCAGTTCTGATCCGTATGGGCTGCGATCTTGGAGCTCTTGGCGGCCCTTTTAAATTTCTCCGTAAATTGTGCTCACGGCGTTCCCACAGACACGGCTGTGGTACCGCTCCGAAACATCGGTGGGTGCTCAGCGGCACCAGGAGGTGTTGGGGTGGTTTGGGAAAAGAAATGGAACGTGGCACAAAGCATCACCAAACAACAGTATAAACGTACCCTACAGATTAAAAAAATTAACGTGGCTTTGAGGGATAGTGGACAGGTGTCTTTTAGAGAGGTGCATGCACAGACTGAGTCACTTCAGCTGCAGAAATGTCCTTTGNACCCGTTACCGACGCGCACCTGCAGCTCCGGCGGCGGCCACACAGCTCTACGAGGCGCCCCGGGGCCGCCCCTCAGAGCGGGCGGGAATAGGGGGGGAGGGGCAGCGCCGGGCTCCGCCGTCCCGCCCNTTTTCTCTGCTTTTTGTTGAGGTGAAGAGACCAGTTCTGATCCGTATGAGCTGCGATCTTGGAGCTCTTGGCGGCCCTTTTAAATTTCTCCGTAAATTGTGCTCACGTCGTTCCCACAGACACGGCTGTGGTACCGCTCCGAAACATCGGTGGGTGCTCAGCGGCACCAGGAGGTGTTGGGGTGGTTTGGGAAAAGAAATGGAACGTGGCACAAAGCATCACCAAACAACAGTATAAACGTACCCTACAGATTAAAAAAATTAACGTGGCTTTGAGGGATAGTGGACAGGTGTCTTTTAGAGAGGTGCATGCACAGACTGAGTCACTTCAGCTGCAGAAATGTCCTTTGTGGAAAATGGTTAAAGACGGGGGGGGGGCTCACTCTTTCCTCACTCTTTCTGGGACGGCTGCTTCTGGCTGCCTTCCACATGGAACACCTGCCAGTGTCAGCCCCAGGTCTGAGCTCGTGCAGCTCTGCTTTGGAGCCTTTTGCCATGGATGTCAGTGAAAAGTTCTCCAGAGCTCCCAAAACGGAGCCCTTCTCAGATGTGTGGCAGACGAGCTGCCTCAGGTTCACACACCCTCCTTGTCCCTCCTTCCCGTCCTATGAAACCCGAGGGAACCCGTCCCGTTTTGTGTGCAGGTTTGTCAGGTCTGCTTCTCTGATGTCCCCCGGCTACAAAGCAGATGCATGTGCAGCCTGGCACATTTCAGTTTCTTTGGGCTAGATCACACCAGCTAGCAGAATTTTTGTGTTTAAATTACTTCAGGCTGCTGTACTTAATCTTCTTTGTCCTGTCAGCCACCCTTCTGAAACTTGGCGTTCTGGTGCATTTGGCAGCACGCAGGTAACTTGTCAGATGCTGGAGCAAGAGCTGAGCACTCACTAAACTGCTTTTCAGATTTAAGGGTCTGAACAGTGGTTTCCAAGGGAAAAGTCCTTTCTGTGTCGGGGTTATTACTGTTTGGGACAGGATCCCTCGGAGCTGGCCCGGGGCTCCGTGTGCCTGCTTGATCTGGAGGTGTGGGGCTTGGATCCCTGCTCGCCTTCAGTGGCTGCAGCGTGATCAGAGCTCCTTGCTTTTAAGGTAGCAAGGCACGTGTCCAGCCTTGGAGTAACTTTTCTGTCCCCTCCTGGGACTTGTTCACCTCCAGCCGACTCTCCTGGTGCTGTATTGCTGCCCAGGTTTTCTTGGCACGCGTTGCAAACATCGTCGGTGACGAGCTGTGTGCCTCAAATACTGCCATGGGTGGCTTGGGAGAAACACGGCCGTGTTTTACGCAGTTGCATGCTGGTTTTAGATCTAAACTAGAATAAACACTAGAATAAAGTCTTTTCTGAAGCGGCACAAGCACTTTTTATATTCTTGGTAAGAGATCTACGGGGCTAACAGCTTCCTCCCTCCCCTCCCAGAGGGGAGCAGGACTGCTTCCTGCTTGCGTTAATGCTCCCTGGCTCTCCAGTCGTCTTGCCTTCCTCCCTTCAGCTGAGGGACATCTATTGCAGTCAGATTACCTCTTCAGGGTACCGTAACGGAGTGAGTGCTGGAAGCTGGCAGAGCAGGAGCGTGTCCCTCTGCTTTGCACGCACCAGGCAGTATCTCTGCGTTATGTGGGTGGAGGGGGAGCCTGACTTGTGGCTGGGAGCTGGGTCGCGCTCAGGGGCAGGAAGCGGTAGCCGGTCACCTTTGGGGCAGGCTGTAGGTGAAAGCTCTGAAGGAGCAGTTGCTTGCTTTACGAGAATTTCTGAGGTGTCTTCATGCATACATGTCCCACCTGGTGCTTGCCTTCCCCACAGAAGGGGAACATCCCTGCTGAGCAGTGCTGTGGCTCTAGAAGGATCTGGCTGCATCTCCTGTGGTTATAGGGCAGCAGTGGGGCACAGCACGCAGCCCCAGCTCCCCTGAGCTACAGGGGTGCCTGCGAGGTCCCGAGCTGCTGCTGCAGGGGCACAGTCACAGTTGTGCACAGGAGCTGTGCTGTGTCTCAAAGAGCACTGGGTTCCAGGTGGCCGTGACTTCCTAACGATGGATGGGCCAAAAGTACTGGGGT
The DNA here is from genome assembly GCA_013396635.1 of Penelope pileata. Classification (NCBI taxonomy): domain Eukaryota; kingdom Metazoa; phylum Chordata; class Aves; order Galliformes; family Cracidae; genus Penelope; species Penelope pileata. Next base: position 852,617 of record WBMW01002125.1, on the reverse strand, counting down.
ACAGAAAGACTGAAAGCCTGCAGGAATTTTTGAATGAGTTAATTTTTCCATAGTGTTCCTTCTAACTCTTTTTTTCCCCTCTATTTTAGGACTTGGCTATATAGAATTAGAGTTTTCATATATGAGAGTTGGAAAATTAAATTTACACTATTCCTCCAAGGCCCTGGAGTCTTCTGTGCTGCTGTTTACACTTGGCGTTATTGCCTCTGCTCTGTTCCTGCACCCCGAGCAGTCCAGCAGCTGGTAGGAGGCAGACCCAGCTGTGCACTGGAAAGGCACTGAGGAGCTGCAGGCGCTGCCCGCTGTGCTGTGGGTGCTGTGGGTGCAGGCACGCTGTGCACTCCATGGATAGAGCTGCCCCTCAGGGGCCAGCAGCGTTCAGATGTCCCCATTCATCCTGGGAGCACAATCCTGACTGTTTCTGTACGCTCCCCTGTCTCTCCAGGTGCTTGCCCCCTTCTTTTCTGCTTTCCTTTAGGTGAACTTTAACTACACCATGAGTTCTATTCTTCCGAACTCTTGCAGATGCGATTTGTTGTTTGATTTTTACGAAGTGGCAAAGCAACACTTCAGACTTAACAGTAAATCAGACTTGACACGTTGCTAGTTGTAAACTTTGTATTCCTGGTGTCAGTGCTGGAGGCACCGCGGGTTCCTCTGCTTCATGCCATCCTTCCAAAGCTGTCAGGGCTGATTTTGGCCTTGGGAGCAGTGCAGTGTGTGGGAGGGCTGTGGGGGGTTTCAAGCAGTAGAGCTTCCTACTCACTTGAAGCCAAAGGAATTACAAGTCTTGTTCACATAAACTCACATTAATAGTTTTATAATGTAGTTCACGTGCATGAAAATGTCTTTGTGCTGATGACTTAAGCCAACATATGCAGACAATGTATGTTCAGAAAAATATTTTGAGTTTTGAAGGTGTTCCTAATAGATGGACCTAATGATTTTTCTGCCATGCATTCCAAGATACCTTTCCTTGCAGCCTCACAGTTAATTGCTGCTTGGTTCCCAAAGCTTTAATGTACAAACCAAAAGGAAGACAATTCAAAAGGAGCTAAAATAACATTTATAGAAAGAAGGTGTCTCTGGTTGTCTGCCCTTCTGTCTGCCAAAATAACGATCTGTGCTCCATCAGCAGTTTTATCTGTGAGGATTTTGATTCCTGTGTATAGATTTAGTCCTTGCAAAGGCCTCGATGGGCTCACAGAGCGCAAAATTTCAGCCTTTGACTTAGGAATTGCATCTGTTTCAGTTTCTTAGTGCAAAAACATAGATGTGTGCTTGCCTCAGGGATAGGAGCATACCAGATTAGTGCATGTGTCATACACTTAATTAAAAAGAAGTAATTTGTAACATCTGTCCCAACAAAAAGTGTTCTTGTACAGCGCCTGAAGTGGATTTCAGCATTGTGCATTGTTAAAACGTTGTTGTTAGCAATGATACTCTGCGTGAACTTGCAGTAATTTTAATAGGAAATAATAATACGTAATAATACAAGTAATTATTTCAAAGCATCTATGTTCTATTCACCAAAACATAGGAACAAAATGAGCCATTTTGTTTTCACTAGGCAACCTGACTCCTGCGTGGGGCTGGTGACGGTCTCCGGGATCCCGGAGCTCTGCCACCAAGTGGCCTCAGGTGCGGCGGAGCTGTGCCCGGTGCCAGGGGCACGGCCGGGCAGGCAGGCAGGCAGAGCCGTGAGGAGTCCTCTCACCGCCCGTTCTGAGTTCTGTTGCAGTCACTGCATACGTATGAATGCTTGGGAGGGATGCAGAAGAGCTTGGGTTTCTTGAGAGGAGAACCTTTTTTGAGTTTTCTCCAGTGCTTTTCACACCCCCGATCTCCGTGTCTGTCGCCTGTGCTCCACGAGGTGGCAGTGCCAGGCTGGGAAGGACCCAACAGCGCTCGGCTCCTGCCTGGGGCCGCAGGGTGAGCGGTGGGCTGGCACCCGGCTCTGGCGTGTCTGACAGCGGCTCTGCTCCTGCCACGTCCTTCTGGTGCGAGCTGTGTCAGTGTCTTGGGCACAAAGCGCAGTCAGGTGGTGTTATCTCATAAAAACATCCTCTTGAGCATCTTGCCTGCTTGTGTTCCTGGCACACAGAGGTTTTTGTGGTGTGGGAGGTGAAGCCAGCTGACGCTGATCCTAGGACACTGCTTTATTCATTCTGAGTCCGAGCTGTGACTTTCCAACATGGCAAGAAGTGATTGGTAGCTGTCCTTATGTCTGGGAGGGACGGGAAAAATTTCAACAGCGGATTTTGCAAATCCACTAAAGCTTTTTTCCTTCCTGCAGGCTGATACAAAAATGATGATGCAGGTTACAACAAACTTTCAGCGTTGTACTACACAGTGCTTCTGTGCTGTATAGGAAGGGAACGGTTCCTGTGCTCTCTCTAGAGTCACGCTCTTTCCATTCTGCCTCTGGCTGGTTTAAAAGCTGCTGAGGAGAGGAGTGTGCTTTGTCTGCTGGGAGGTTTTCCTAGAGAGCTGTCAGGCGAAGCCTCCAGTGTCAGGGGTGTTGTTTTACCTCAGGAGAGCAGGCTGTTATGAAGAGCTTCCACCACTGAAAAGGGTTAATTTAATTTTCTTTTCCCCTCTGCTTGCTGTCTAGAAAAATGGATGATGATGATGATGACGTTCCCCAGCTTTCATCCCATGCGTTGGCCGCCCTCCAGGAGTTCTATTTGGAACAGCAGCAGAGGGAGGGCATGAAGACCTCCCAGGGGTTCAATCAATATTCCATTGGCTCGATAGAAGAAGACTGGGTAAGAAGCTAAACTTCAGTGGGTGCAGCACAGTCAGCATTACAGAGGAACAGCCCTCACCAGCTTCGCGTTGTGGGTAGATAAAAAAAAAAAGGAGAGCGCCCGAGATGTTCCTAGAGTGGCAGAACTGTTCATGGACATCAGCACTGCGGGGTTATTCACTTTAGTATTAAATCAGAGTAATTATATGAGATTACATGAAAAGAGGGAATAAAGTTGCCAACAGAATCATCTGTGCCCACTGAAGACTTTCACTCCAGCCTAAGAGTAGTGAAGATTCTTCCCTCAGTTTGAGACGACACAGTGTAACAAGAAGGGATGTTCTTTCCTTTCTCATCATTTCTTTTTGTGTTTGATTTCTTGGGTTGTGTGGGTGGCTGCCTCGCTGCGTTTTTCCTTCTGACAGACTGACTTTTGATTTGTCTCGGAGTTCTTTAGCTCTTCTTGTTTCTGATCTCATTTAGTACTTTCATCCTTTCTTTCCTTCCACACTGTCACTTTCCAAGTTTTGTTTCCTTTTCCACTGAATTAACTCCATTTAAGCATATGTATATATTGTACATCAGCACACTGGGTTTGAACTAACCCTGCCGGTGGTTTTTCAGTACTTGGTTGTCCTGCCATCATGGGTAGGTGCTTTGGGGACACGCAGTGTGAGCTGCCTGCTGATTGTTCTCAGAAGTAAAAAGACCCTCAGGAAAACCATCACCTGTGTAGTTTGTGAACTGAGAAGTTGCTATGGATTTGGGTTTTCTTCATGTAGGACTCACAACAGCTCCTTGTACGTAGCAGTCAGAATATTTGATGCTGTTTATAATTGTACATTATTTTTCTCAGCAACTGAGCCAGTTTTGGTACAGTGAGGAAACTGCATCACGCCTGGCTAACGAAGCGATCGTGGCAGCTGGAGAAGGTGGCAGGTAGGTCTGAATAGCTACCTTGGAGAGGTGGTGTGTCTTTTCTGTAATTACCCCAGATATGCAGAGACAGCTTGCAGTGTCATTCACTACTCTGTACCTCGTCTCTGTTCAGTGGAGATATTGCAGAAATGCCTGGCCCTTGCTTATTTAATAGTTCCTGCTGCTGTTGCTGTTCAGCATTTCAGTGAATGTTGTAGGCTCAGCCTTGCAGAAGTTTACTATGGATGTATTTTTTTTTTCCTGAGAAATAGAATGAGCTCCAGAGCATATTAATGACTTTTAATTCTTCTTTCTGTTTTCATACATTTCTGCAGAACAGATGGAAAAACTTGTTTTCCCTCTGATTTCTGTAAGGACTCATTTTTAATTTTAACTGAAGTTCAGAAATAGATTTCCTTGCTGTTGTGAAACAAGCTTTTCTCTCTAGTTAAGGTCTTTGTGCAACATGGAGACTGAATTCCTAGCAGCCCGAATACTTAAAACTCTTTTATTAAAATAATTATTTGTTAGAGAGGAGGAAGAACAGCTTACATTTTGTGGGACAAATGTTTGAGATGTTTTCGCGAGGCAGCCCTGAGAACTTAGGGAATTGTCTTTGCTGTAACGTTTTGGTTTGTTGCCTTTTCAGATCAATCTTCTAAGTTGTTGTCTCTTTTCCAGGATAGCCTGTGTGAGCGCACCGAGTGTGTACCAGAAGCTGAAGGAGCAGCATGGCAAAGATTTCTCTGTGTGCATACTGGAGTACGACAGAAGGTTTTCTGTATATGGAGAAGAATTTATCTTCTATGATTACAACAACCCTTTGAAGTTACCTGAAGATCTCCTGCCACACAGTTTTGACATTGTAGTAGCAGATCCACCCTATCTGTCTGAGGAATGTCTTCAGAAAACTGCAGAGACCATCAAATACTTAACAAAAGGAAAGATTCTGCTTTGCACAGGTATCGTTAATAGGTCAGCATTAATTCTGTCTCAAAAGACAAACTTTCTCAAGTGAGAAAAATACTAACCCAGCAGCAGTAATTTGTAAGTGAATCTAGGAAGAATGTGTCTCTGGAAGAGGGTAAGCTTTTTGCTGGAGTACTTGAGCTCCACGTTTATTTTTCACTGAAGATAGGTGTATTTTAATAGTTACACTCTGTGCCTTTTTCTTACGGCATTATGAGTTTTATTAAATTATCAAAGAATTGTAAGATCATCCTGTAAAGTTCCAGAAATATTTTTTTTCTTGTAAAAGGGACATTCTCTACAATCTGTAATGATTGAAATCTGGCTATGGCAGACATAGGCACAACTTATTGTTGAATTTGTGATTTCCTAAGCATGTCTGTAGCTGCAGGATTTCAGCTGCTGCATATGTAGCAAAACCTAAAGTGAACTAAATAGAAAGAAGGACAAACAGGTGAGAATGGCTTTTGCTCAGTAAAGTGGGGTGATTTCAGCTAAGCCTTGAAAAGAAAAACAACAACAAAGACAACCTTTTTTTTTTCTTTTTCATATCAGGAGGATTCTGCCACTGATTCAAGTAATTGGTTCTTAGGCACTGAAGTGCAGCAGGAGGAATTAAAAATTCTTGATAATAGCAGTGAAACTGGAAAATGTACCAAGTGCATTTGCAGGCCCTTCTCCATGAGGATGCACTTGATGGTTTTAAGAAGCTGTGAGCATCTGCCTTAGTTATGGTGGTTCTTAAAACTGTAATAAGACATCTGAAGACATTCAAGAGACTTTTGCAAAAAAACAAAGGACAAAAACCCTACGTGCATACAATTCTGGGCAGCCAACCAAGTAGGCAGAATAGAGAAAAATGAAAATAATATGTGGATGTAGAAAGTCTGCTTCATTGTTGAATTGTAAATGACAGTCTTGCACAAGGGTAGTGCTCAGACTTTTTTTCTCCTAATATGGATGGGTGCTCCTTCTGTTTACGATCTGACAAATACTGCTCAAAGAAGTGATTTCTCAGTGTGTAGCCATAAATATCAGATGGGTTTATTTAAATAAAATAGTATAGGTGATCTGTTTGCATTTCCCATGGCTCCCCACCATGTAATTTCTTTGATATGTAGCAAGAAGATTGACTTCAAATCTCTGTTTTCTCTAAAAGGGGCACTGATCCTACCCTCTACCTATTTTTTTGAAACTTTGAGGACATTCGCATCCTTGGGGCCTCTTCCATTCTTTCAGATTAAGATTTCCCAATAGCTTCAGTTGTTAAAGAGGGCTGACAGTGCAGCTTACTTTCTTAAAAAAAAAAAAAAAAAAAAAGAAAAAAAGCAGGTGCTCTAAATACGCATTTGTGAAGAGCTCATCAGAAAGTCCAAAGATAGCGTTACTGTTTTTCTCACCAAATACCAATTACTTTTGCTGCAGGTGCGATCATGGAGGAAGAGGCAGCGAAGCATCTTGGTGTGAAGATGTGCAAGTTTATTCCAAAGCACTCTCGAAATTTAGCTAATGAATTTCGATGTTATGTGAACTATGCTTCTGGACTGGACTGATTCTCAGGAGAAGATCTGTAACTTCCTCAGTCGAGTTCCTCTGTATTTTTTTCTCAGTGACTTCACAATGCTGTAACATTCAGCTCCAAGTTCTATTTTCCGGGCTAGATTTAATCAACACGGGACGATAGTGTCTTTTAAATGTGCGCGCATTTGCAAGTATTGTGATTTTATCTTGTTAGGTAAGTGGGGACCAAACAATGTAGGTGCTGGATAATGGGAACTTCTCTGCTAGAGTTCCATTCCAACCAGTAATTTTTACCATTGAAGGACTTTTCAGTGACCTCTCTGAAATGATTTTAGCTGGTTGGCTTGTAACGCCACATAGGTGCTTGCCTCACAGACATCAGAATTATCATCTGCGTCATAACCGATGACTTGGTAGCTACCGGGTGATGGGAAGAGCACCATATTGGCCTCCTTTCACCTTTGAAAAATGTTTGCTCTGAACCTGTCATGTGTTTTCAGATTCATTATCCAGCAGGCTGCTATTTTTGTAAAGAATAACTAAGGAGAAAACAGGTCTCCTTCTGGGTAGGTCTCTCCAGTTGTTTTTTATAACAATCAGAACTATTTAAGATTTGCCAAGGAAAATACGAACTGCCATCCATTGTGGTTGCCGGACTGGCTTTTTAAAAAATTGTGGTGGTTACTTCACGTTTTCTAAAGGTTTTTCACAAGCCCAGGCTTTGTTTTTGTAGAAGATCAGATCTATTTTGTCATCAGTTATCACCATATAAAGTTGTGTATGTGTGTGTGCTGTTCTTGAAAAACAGTAACGTATTAAACATCTCTTTGCAGAGGTATAGTGCATTTATTTTGGAATACAGAATAAACATGAGCAACAAAAACTCATGAACTTTAAAAATAAACAAACAAAAACCCAACTAAGCTTTTGTATTTACTAGCTAAGCTGATCTCCAGAGGTTGGTATAAACCTCACGTCTCCTTGAGAAAAGCGCAGTAAGGATTTCGCCATTCTTTTCATTAAGAATCTTATATGAAAGCCAGGTCCAATCACCCTACAGTATGAAGTAATTAATAAAAATGCCACAAATCAGCCAGTTGCCTCCACTAGTGCTTCAGATTGCGTTCATGGGTTCTCACTTTGAATTACTCGTGCTGCTGGCTATGAAATATTGTAGTAACATGACCCGCACATGTCCATGAACTCTTGCATCACCATGGATCTGATTAAATGTAGTGCCTGCACTTTCATTGATTCCAATATCAAGTTAAAGATAATTTATGGGTATGTCAAGTTTATAGTTTCAAGAACAGTCCCTTTTTTCCAAATACCTGATTTTATCTTTGCCTTCTGTTTCATACACACAAGCATTAGGAGTAGAATAAAACTTGCTGGATCTGATAAGGCCAGTGAGGTACAGCATAATGTATTGATAAACTCCTACTGTTTCCAACAGGCAAAAATTAAATTTTATATACAAAGATTTGGCTGTGTTTCAAGCAATTTCAGTCAAAATAGATGATGCATTAGAAAAACTTTGGAATAGTAGAGATTTTTGATAACAGGGATTTTTTAAAGCCAGTTTTCTCTCAGCTCTTGGCTACACTGCTGATGTGTTTGGGTGAAAGCTGGTTCATAAATTCCAAGGCACTTAACAGCTTTTATCAGCCATAAATATACCACACAAAACACAAGTACTTGTCTTTGTATACCATATTTCTGTGTTGGAATTGTGTGAAAGGCTAACAGAAATGCTGCAGTGAAGCACCTAAGAAAAAGTATTAGAAAATGTATTTTATGGTGGGGATAAACCTAATTAAACTTTTGAGGCAAGAATTCTAGGAATGTGGAGATCATACTGATGTTTCTGTGTGTTCCTCCTGTTTGGATGCAGAGTAAACACAGGAGCAGCAATAATGCAGATGGAATATTCAGACAGTGCTCAGAGAATCGTGCTTCCTGAGCTGGACCCAAAACTGGTTCATAAAGGCCCTTCCCAAGCCGCTCTTGCTCTCCTCCCTGCTTACCAACACATCTGCTCACTTCCAAAGACTCTTCCCCGCTTTTTTTTGTCGGCTGCCTCCACCCTTTACAGCGCTCCCGAGTTTCATGGCAGGAGTTCACTCTCTTTAACTCTGTTGGTTTCTATCCAGTGACCGGTCCTGGTGACTGGCAGAACAAGGAAGGCGTGGTGGGGGAAGAGCTCACAGGGAGAACAGAGACAAGGCTGGTCTGAGAGTCACTGCGTGCCCATGGCCAATACCTTTCAATCCAGCTGGCATCCCTGCTGTTCAGCCCAGGTCCCCTGAAAATTACTGCCAGGTGACACACAGCTGAGGTTAGCTATTTCCCAGGAGCCTGAGCCATTACTGATACGTGACTGGTTTCAAAATGAGAAAGCAAACAATGTTAAATGCGTAGGCACTGGCACAAATCACAGCTGTAAACTGTTTTTGTGTTTATTATCGTGCCAAGCAGATGGAGCCAATGCAGTGTGAATCAACTCCTGCAATTTGTAACTACGCAGAGGCCTCAGATGGGACAGGTGTGGCATGGCTGCCAGAACTGATGATGTGCTTCCCCCTGCCCACCTAAATCAGAACGTGCTGTTCAAATACAAGCTTCACATGTGTTGCTGCTTTACTGCTAACGTCCTTCAGTTGTCTCCTCCCTTTGCTAAATCTGTGTTGCTGGCCTCTCTACTACAGAATTAAAAGATAACTTTGCTAAATTAATCGGAGACCCATTTCTTTTTCCTAAAAGAAGTAAAACTTTGAGTTGTACCAAGAAATCCAGCTTGTCAGATAACTGCAACCTCTCACATGCTGGCCAGACAGCTTTGAAAGGAGGCACTGTGAAGGTCTGATTATGAAAATGAGGGTACTTCAACATTTTTGTAGGTGTGCTCCACAGAGCAGCCCATTGTCCACCAGCTTCTTTCTCAACCAGCTGGTGAGCACGGGCAGCTGTGCAGGCAGAGCTTCACTGGTGCCACTCATCCATGGCACCACTGGTGCCTTCATCCATGATAGGATGGGAACTATTTCTGTTGTACTTGTTTCTGGGGAAGTCACTGTGTTTCTGAGGCCACAAGTCACAAATATCTGTAGTGAGTTTGTACTTTGTGCCATGGCAGTAACTTCTGTAACAGCAAACCATCTATCTTTTCTGGAACAGGATTATTTGAAAAAAAAAATCCAGCCTGTGGCTATATTACACTATTGTAGCTCTCTCGTGGATTGCCTTTCTCTTGGTGAAGTGTTCATCGTGATGCCATTCTTGCAGTGGCATTTAGGACTGCAGAGGCAGACGTGCAGCAGGACATCCCGGTGCCGCGCAGCTGCCTTCGCCCCCTGCCCATGAGCAAGTGGCAGTACCTGTTGGTGCTGCTGCTCCGTCTCTCCTCTATCTTGCAGCCTCTCGGAAGGAAGGACTGCGAAAACAAGTGGTAGCTCACACCACTCAGCAGCAACGTGTGCAGATCTCCCCCGGCTGTTACGGCTGCTCCCTAATCCCAGAGAAATTAACAGCCGTTCTGCGTTCTGAGAGCATGTAATCGCCTTCCTCCCTTTTCCCCTTGCTGCTGGCAATCTCCTGTTTACTTGCAGCTGTAGGCCACTGCCTGGTTATGGGAACACCTTCACGGAATGACTGGTGTAAAGCAAGCATCTCGGGATTTTCTCAGCCTTCCTGTGTGATACGAATTTTCCAATGTATCGTAAATGATACTACAGAGAAGAAAATAATTCCTTTACCAAGGATATTGTTCCATGTTTTGTGGCTCCTAATGTATTCCAGGGACAACCTCATTGAAGGAAAAGATTTTCCTGGCACAACAAAAATTTTTCAAATCAGCCGCAGCTGCCAGAGAGTTTCAGCTTTGAATTGTTTGCATTTATTGGGGCTGGAGTTGGTTCAATGAGGCATTTCATGTCTGCCTTCTGTCAACAGATTGTGAGCCTTGAAGCAACTCCAGTGGACTTCCCCCCACCCTCCCCATGCAAATTACAGGCAAGGCTACAGCAGCTGTAACCAGAGGGCTAGAAGCTGGAAAATGTCACACCACAGTTGAAGTCCAGCTGATATAAATCCATGATGTGATGATATCTTAAAAAAAAAGGAAAAAAATCCAAACAAACGCAAACTACGTTTAATACTCAATGTTTTCCACATGAGTAATGTGGAGGGGGTATATGCGGAGGGTATTATACAGGTTAACAAATGCTTGCATAGCTAATAGCTTTTCATGTTAAGTATTAAGAAACAGTTGTTCGCTAACAAATTAATGTCAAACAGTTGCTGATGCTGAAACATAAACACCACTCTTAAGAGACATCCAACTGGAAAGCTGGGTCAGGAAGCAGACTGGCTCAGCCAGAAAGTTTGTCACAGAAGAGAAAGAAGATTAAAAAAGGGAAATGGGTATCGAAGTAGAATAGCGTGAGGCTGCCTGTGACCGCAGGACGCTTTCTGCACTTGCTGCAGCATGAAGAGAGGGAGGTCGCCAACATGCATAATCTATTGATCCGCTGAGGTTTTGCAGCTCTCTAATACTTTCCTCCCAGTCATCCAATTCCTCAAGCTTTATGTAAGCTAAAGCATCTGTTTTTCTGGATTGGCAAAACCAGTTGTGTTCCATTTACCTGGCCTCAGCCCGCGATTCCCAGGAATTCCCAGAACATGCTCTAGTTACTTGAAAACTCAAGCGGATTCCATAAACTCATGGCTGCAGGACAGACAATTACAACAGAATGGGAACTTTTTTTTCCTCTACATCATGCAAGCAGACCCATGTACGCCAGTTAGCACATCTGCTGCAGACACTGATTCGTATACCAGCAGTACGTGGTCAGACCCTGTCTGAAATGTGGGTGTGGCAAAAATGCTATACAACAGTGAAACCCGAGGGGTCTGCTGAAGCATCACCTAACGCAGTGCTTATCTTCGCAGGTCTGCTTCCCTTTGGGGCCTCTCTGTCTTTGATCAGCATTTCCCTTTTCTCAGAGTGTAAGAAGTTCTTCCACACTGGGAAGAAGGAAAAGTGGCTCTAACAGCTTTCAGGTATTACATTCTCTGGAGAACAGGTCACCACCTTTAATTGCTGGCAGCAGGAGGCAATTAGCTGTTCTCTGAGCCAAATGAACACTTTGTGACCTCCTCTGAACCTTTCCTTGAGAATCTCCTTGTGACAGGAACATCCCAATTTGAGGAGACAGAGAGCTAAAGAAAAGTGTAATTAATTAAAAAACACGTCTGCAAGCAGCACAGTTACAACCTTCAATCTGACATTGTGATGGGAATCTTCATTTTATTGGTTTCTGGAGTTCTTAAAGTTCTTTCAGGCTTCATAGCTGGACAGACTGCACGATGAGAATGCCATTATGCTACACTGAGCCACAAAGGGCACTGTCAGTAATTACGCATCAAGGCAAGGAGTTGTCATGTGACTGTAATTCTGTTTAACTTGTCAATTCTGTTTAGCTTGTAGACTTTCCATTCTTCATCCAATGATGCTCCAAAGGATTACGTGTTTGTGTAGGGTAGCGACTTTCTCCTCCATGAACTAAGCGCAATTTTGAGATTCCTGGTGTAGCAAATACCTTGGCACACATGGTGCTTACTCTGTTTTACAATGATACTGTAGTCATGATCATCCAACTGTGACAGATACTCTCTGCTGTTCGTCCTGAGATTTATCATCTTCAGTGACCGTGACCCTTTTTAGGAGCTGTGGTCATGACAGGTTTGCCCAGTTATTCCTGATTATCATTCACTAGATAAGTCAACCCTTGGTCTCTCTTTGTGGAAATGCAAGTTTTTGTGTACCAACAGTTTGTAGTTACGTCTTGCCCCCAAGTCCCTGTGAGCTGCAACGATGGAAGGCTGAATGCTTTTCTACAGCGTGGTGTTTTTGCAGGTGCCTGTCTGCTACTTGCAGCTCAGGGAAAAATGAGCAGCACTAATTGTATAAATCAGTTGGATTTAACAAGTTTGGATTGGCTACGGTCCATCTCAGTGACATGAGGAACGTTTTGGCCTTGCAACTTCATAGAATGCAGTTTTATCACAAGAAACTGTTAAGAAGTTAATGATGAATGAAATCTAACACAGAATCCTTGGGATCCAAACCCTGTTTACTCCAATGGATGCTTTCTGCGCCATTAGGCATAGTCCACACCAGAAAAGCCCACTGCACTTTTATAATACTCTAGTAGGTTTTTTCTCAACACTTTGGTACCCTTGGCAATTTGGTGAGTTTAAAAATAGAAAACTCATAGAATATTGTTCCATGAATGACTCCAGCTCAGTGAAGGTTCCCATGCTGTGCTGTAAAAATAGTGTAACAGCCGAGAACGCTGCTTTGGGCTGAGATATGCAGCATACAGGAAGGCTCTCCCAGCCTGAAAAACCATCCTTTCAACTGCTGATTTGGCACGGTAGCTATGTGATCTTCGTATAAAAGTATTTAAAAGCAGAGTATAAGAGATTCCTTGAAAATATCTACAACCAGGAGCCTGCTATAGTAATAGCTAGCATTTCTTACTATTGCGTCATCTTCTAACATTTACTGTGAATAAGCACGGATAAAATGTTCTGCTCTAAGGAATAATAAAAAAAAAAGCTATGCTGGAATTTGCAGCAAATACTCACATGAGCTACAGAGGTTCTTAATATGAATTGTCATCGCTAATGATCTGAGCAACTGAAATGCATTTTCCATCTTACCACTGAAATAACTGTCAGCAGAGAAACAGGGCAGTTGGGTGTTTTCTGCTGCTGTGCAGTTTGCTGAGGTGATGAAACGACGCTGTGAAGCCAGCACTGTACAGACGATTCTTTCCATATTTTCATTCTGACGACGGCTTGTTCTGGTTGACCAGCAACTTCATTTCTTGCTTGTCTATGCTGGAATTGGCGCTTTCGGCCTCTTTCTCTTGCTCAGGCACACAAGTGCAGCCCACGGGGATAGTGACGTAGTCTTCCATGTACACGTAGCGGCCGCCGGCGCAGGAGGAGGTGCGGCGCAGGATGACGGTGGGCATGTACACCGGGGTGCTGCGGAAGTGGAAATTCTCCTCGCCAAAGATCCCCATGAGGCAGCCCTTGCACAGACAGTATGCTTCAGGAATGTATTTGGGATACCTCGTGGGATCATAGGAAATTCTGCAGGGAAGCAAATAGTAAAGATTCATTAGCATCTATACATTCGTCTGGAAAACAAAGTTATCGGACGGTAAACATTTATGTAATTTTTGTTTTGTTTTATTTTGTTTTGTTTTGTTTGGCCAGGAAAAATAGCCATAGTTGTTGCTGTCCAGCTTCTTATTTGTAGAATGGAAAGAAAAACATGAACAGCTTACTGAACGGATCAGGTCCTACAAGGCATGCTGGAGGACAAAGTGTCTGGCTTCCCAAAACACGAGATTCAGGGGCTTAAACGCAGTGGGCCCTGCGTTTTGGACTGAGCGGGTAGTTAGAGCCTTAGAGAAGACCGGGACACTTCCAAACTTTCAACCTGCCTTGAGTTCTTAAAGATTTATTACAAATACTTGTCAACATTCTCACTGTCGACATGATGATTTAAAATTTTGTAATTTAAATAGAATAACATTGTACAATTCTTTCTGTAATAGTTTTTGCTCTCTGGTATGCTTGTAAAGTGTTGTAAAGGTTGCTTCCTCTTAAAAGCAGAACTCAGCATTTCCTCCTCTAATTCACCTCTGCCATCTCTACCTCTTCCTCCAACCAGAGAATAACAACACATGCACACCCGTGCTGAGATAAACTGCAAAATCAGTGTTTTTGCTGCCCTCTCCTGCCACATCTGGAAGTAAAGCATTGGTTCAAGAGCATCTCTCTTCTGTTTTTTGTAGCCTTACATTTTGTCGCTTTATCCTTTTTCCTTGCTGGTGCTAGTGCACCCTGTCTGGAAGGTTGCTGGAAAGCTTGCATCCGAAGCACAGCTTGGGCCAGCAGAGTCCGGGATACAGCATTCCTCACCGGTCGTAGTTGGAGGCAGAAAAAAGGCGTGATAGTGTGGTTTCAAGCAATACTGATCCTGACTGTCTAACCCGTGTTTTTACCAGAGAGTAAAAGCTGATAAAGTCAGCTTGTTCTTCAGAATTAAAAACATGAGCACTTGGCATACGAAACGCAGCGCGTAGCCGCAATGCGTATCGCGGTGATGATGTACTTGCTGCTCGGTTCTTCCCCCACTTCTCCTGCTTTTACTGGAATTGCTGGGCAGGGCTGCAACTTGTACAGTACTACAGCCAGATCCCCTCTGTCCAGCGAAAATATTTGCATCTCCAGAAAAAGAGGATTTTTTTAATGCCTGTAACATAGACCAGCAGTCCTCTTTGTACCTCTAAGGTTCCCCCAGTTCACCTTCTGTTCTAACATTTAAAAAGCGGTCCTGCTTCAGCACCGGTTCAGCTGTAAGCTGTGGAGGGATGTAGCTGCAGGGGATGTAAATGCAGCTCCTTGTCTGGAGAAGCACTGTCCACCATCTCGGTGCTCCTTCCCAGCTTTGGGAGGATGCTGGCCCCAAGTCTGTTATCAGAAGTGCCCAGTGTCTGTCACCTAACAGAAAACCCCTGCCCCCAGCTCCTGGAGTCACGCAGCTCGCTGTCCCACCCCCGGCAGCACGCTGCCAGACCTCCCCTCCAGGCTGCCAGAGGGGGAGGATGCTCTGCGAGGTCATCCAGTGCTCATGCCTCCACCGAGGTGAGCTTGGACGGACTCGCTGATGTTTGTCCAGCCAGTTGTTAAAAACCTCCACAAGAGATCCTCAGTCTTCCCAGAGGCTCTGCTGCAGTGTTTCACCGCCTCTTTCTGCGGTAAGTTTTCCAGCAGTGAAGCAGAGAGTGTTTTTTTTTCTTGCAAACGAAATCAATCATTTCCTGTGTTTGGCCTGGAAATGACAGCAGCGGAGGCTGAAGAAACGAGTAACAGTCAGCAGACTGATACTGGAGAGAATGCCCAAGACTGAGATGTTTGTTGTGATACGAAGTGCTGCAAAAACAGTAAAGATTCTTGCTTTGGTTGTCAAACCATCCTGTTTGGGATCAAGACAGGACCACCATGGAGGAGATGAAGTGGGGCAATTACATGAGAAAAATGAATAAACGAGGTAGCTATCCATCAATACCATTATTTATGGGGTGATGCAAACTGAGTACACAATGTCCCCCCTCCCATAGCCATTTTGAATAAACTGTTTCTGAAAAAACACAATGGATTTAAAGTGATTCCTAAATGATGTTTCCCAGAGTGCCAGGGACTGGGCATCAGGGTTCACGTCCCTCCCTCGGGCACTCACATGGCAGCCCTTTCTCTTTGCGAGTGGTCCCCAGGCTGAGAAGTGCCTCTGGCTGCCGAGGGGCAGCGGCAGCCTCCAGCTGGCAGCCCACAGGCACTGCCACTCAACAAGACCCGCTGCTGCCTGAACAGCAGCCGGGCTGTGCCTCCCACCCCTGCCCTGTGCTGATGCCCGTGTTCTGGTCGCAGGACCGAGGGGAGAATCCATCTGTCTGAAGGGTGACCCAAGGGGAAGCTGTCTCCGGGTCCTGCAGCCGCCTGGTCGCGTGTTGGTGGCTCCTGCGCGAGGGAGGCAGCGCGGGCACGCAGCCGGGATGGGCCGGGGGGGACTGCCCTTTCCTGGAGAAGTAACACCAGTTCACCAGGTTAAAACAAATCTGCAGTGACAGCTGTAGCCAAACACAACCTTGATAATCCTATCATCTAAAAAGAGACGTTTTTACTCCTACTTTTGCAGCGGGCATATATTCTGGACTGTCTTTTCCAGGAGCTTGATTTCCTCACAGAGAAACGCCACCAGTTCTCGCAGAGCCAGACATCTGCGATGCTGCTGATAGGTTTTGCAAAGCTGCTCTGTCCTATTTGCACTTGCTTACTTTCCCCAGGAAATACCTTCACGTTACAGGATCTCACACCAAGGTGAAATAAGATGTCTGCTAGCCAGCAGAAGGGAAGAAAGTGCAATACGGTCCTTTCTCCTGTGATGCATTCCCATTCCAAACTCAAATGTGAATAATTCCAGTGGAAGAATGTTACACGCCCCACATGTCCAGCCAGTGGTATTTCCTATACTGCATTATCTCCAGCACCTGGTTTGCAATGTTACTGGAAAGCACAAAATGCTCCTGGATGCAAATGTCAGAGTTCTCACTAACAAGAGAACAGTGTCAGTGGAATCATGGTCTACAACAAACTTCCCCCTCCTGAATTCTCACATGGCAGAAGTCAGGGGTAAATGAGTTCTTTTGGAAAGATGGTGTGGTCTTCTACTTTCCATAGGAAAATCTCTTGTCTTGCTAAGCGTGGTGTTAATACCACTACTCCGTGAGATGAGGGCTGAAAGGAATCAGAGCAATACCAACACAAAAATGAATCCAAACTACAGACATGGTATTGCATCCAGAGCAGAACTGGAGGGCTGAAGGCTCTAAGTAATGCAATCGAATGCTGAACTGAAAGCTGCTGCGCCTTTGGCCCAAACCTGTAAGGAAGGCAGCCTGGCCATGGGGTCACTTTGTGACCTGCTCCCTGTTTTCAAGCATTGAACATCATCACTTTGTGACCACAGCCTCAGCTGCTGCAGTTTGATGCACCTCCACTACTCCAAGCACTAGAAGTCCAGTTTTTAAATCTTTTGGAACAGGATGAGCATGTTTGACTGTGTTCAGCAACTGGACAACAAGCACACTGCAGGCTCCCACTGACTCCTTCCTACGCATAGCAGAAGATGCACCAAGTGGGTGGACACGACGGAACCAGCTGGAAGTGGTGGAGGACCCCAGCAGTGCGACTTTCCACGTGTCCCCTGCACCCTTGTGCCAGGTGCTGTGGCCACAGCTGCAGGCTGGAGAGCCCAGCACGTGGACGTGGGTGCCCCTGGCACCGAACTCGAGTCGCTGCATGCCAAGCTATCGCTGCCTGGCCAGCGGTCCTGGTCTGCAAATGGCCGGGCAGGGAGCTGTGCGGGGCTGCTCCGTTTCCATCTGCTGGAACAAGAAGCGGGTTTGTGCTGAACTGGAACTGCTAATGAAGTGTGACTAGTTCTAGGCTGCTTTTCCTTACGAGCCTATGAGTGTCTTGAGAGCTCCCAGTGAAAAACAAACTTCCTGCCGTTTATGTACTAAGCCTGGAAACTCAAGAGAGACGTTTCTGTCAGAAGTAAAACCCTTGCAAAGACTTCATCTCTCTTGCCCTGTATTGCTACTTTCAGATGTAGTATTTTTAAATAATATTAGCACTCCATAGTCTTGGAGCTTCCAGATCCAGAGGTCAGATGCTGTGCTGGATGAGGCAGGTACAGCTGACTCCTCAGCACCCCACAGCTGGCGTTCGGCCGCTCCACTACGCACACACCGAGCTTGCTACCTGCCTGTAAAACACACCAAGCACAATGGGAACGTAACAAAAGAACACCTGCTGCAGAGAAATACGTGTTTTGCCAAGAGGAAAAACAGCTGTTAGTTCCTAATCTTGTAAGTATTTCGGATTGCAGTGGGACACTGACCTGAAAGTCAGACCTCTGACAACAGCCAGCTGCTGTACGAGCCGAGTACACAGCAGAGCAGCTCTGTGCACCCCGGTGTTCTTGCCCTCAGCTGCACCTTTGGGCCATGCACACTGTGCCACACCATGATGCTAGATCCTGGAAAATGTCTCGGAGAAGGATCTCGCAAATTGCCGGTGTTTTTCCTGAAGGAAAGCCCCTCTCTTGTCTGACTTTTTTTCCAAAAGCACAGCAGGCAGGCTTGGCTCTACCAGTAAAGGCAGGCTTGGCTGTATTACTTTTATTAAGATTTTATGTAAGTGAGCACTAAACCAAGGATGCTTAGAAACTGAAACTGTTTTTTGAAAAGCAGGAAAAAGCGAGGCAATGTTTGAGAGAGGGACCAGCTGGCACTGGACTTCATCATCGGATAAACACGGCCAGTAACAGCTAAATCTCTATGAACTCAGTACAGAAAAGAAGTTTAAGATGGAATCCTGAAAAGACAGTGAGAAATGTTGCTGATTATTTCATCCTACTGTGTACCGTAAACAACCTCCCATGGAAATCATCACCTCTATACAGAAGTTCTTCATTATTTTCTGGCAGTCACAAAATACTGGATGCAAAACCAAAGAAGGCAGGCTCAGCTTTGGAGGCTCTGAAGGTCCAGCTCACCTCCCCGTCCAGGAGGTGACCCTGGAGTAAACACAGGAGGAGGCTCCAAGAGGCAGACGTGGAAATTCAGAATAGGAATGACTTCTTGACTACACATAAAGACTTTTGCTGAGTTCATGCAGAAGTGCATTTGCAGAAGCCTCTGAATGTGTTCCATGAACGCTGTTCTAGTCCTAAGACAACAGACAACAAAGATAAAGCTGATGAAAATAAACAGCTGATGAATGGCACGGTGCTTGTGCCAGACAGCGTGGTTAATGGAATCAGAGATCAGCACTGCCTGCAAACCTGCCATTGACCTCAGTGGGATTAGACTGCTCAACCTTTGCTCCTAGCCTTCTGACCAGAGCCTGACTACGTATGGGCAACCATTTAAAATAACCCTTTTTAATGGCTCTTGTCCACGAGATAAGTTCCTTGTGTGTGCATCACCAGGGCTGAGCTTGCACTGCTGAGGGTTCACCATGCTTACGGCTTCCGCAGATTTGACCAAGGGGCACCCATCCTGTGCTGACAACCCCCGGCACTAATTCTTGTGAGGCTCAAGTGAAATACAGCAACAGCCAAAGACCACAGCACTTTCCTGGTGGAGCAGGCTTGCTGGATTTCAGTGCTCATCCATGTCATGCCACCAAGAAGGACGAGGAGCTCCTGGACAGGTGTCACAAGCTGGCACACAGCTGGCCTGGTGGTTTCACAGCATGCTGAGTTCATGGCAGAGCTCTATTTAAAAAAAACACCTGGGTAACTTCTGGGCCAACCTCCTGCAGTGCTGAGCACATCCAGCATCCTCAGGTTTCCACTCAGCTGACTCCAGGGAACTCTGCTGTCTCTTCATAGCTGTGCAGGGTACAGTGGAAAGTCACGGTCCTGGCGATACAGCGATCTCCTGTGGCCATCAGGGTGGAATGTCAGTGTCAGGTGGATGAACTAATATTTTCCCCTAGCTTTTGCTGAAATACCAACTGCTAGTTGCTGCCAGCAGCAGGATGTTGGACCAGATGGATCCACGGTACAGTTCGTCTGCAACTCCTGTATCTCTGGGCTGTAGCAAGCCAAAAATGATGTAAGTCTTGTTATTTGTATAACCAAGTTGAGGATCAAGTAATAGAAAGTAAGTAGTAAGCACAGAACAAAGACAAGGAAAGGAGCCACACAAGGATCCATACTTTCACCCCATCAAACCTACATCTTCCACACGGAACAGAAGGACAAACTCCGATGTATGGGATGCAGGAGGTGAATGTTACACACTGATCTCTAAGCAGTATATGTGATTCTTCCTCACAAACGTTGATACAAAATAATTCCAGTTGACTTGAGCTGAACTGTCACGCGAGCAGAAGAATGACAAGGAGCAGTGTGAAACAGCTGGGAACAGGTGCCTAGGGAGACAGCAGGGAAGGTGAGCGGAGCCAGGCTTAATATCCTTATTATTAACGATCTGGAAGGGGGAGGATAGACAGTCTGCTAATGAAATCTGCAGATGGCCACAACGGGAACTGCTGCAACACCAGTGAAGACAGAGGAATAGCACAATATTTCTCTGACATTAAAATGCAGGTCAAAAAGGAAAAGGAACCTTTCTGCATCGAGCAGAAATCGACTGGGCTGTAACTCTTCGCTGGCAGAAAAGAAGCTGGGGAACAGGACATCTGTGAGACGCTGGAACCGGGCAGGCATCTCGATGCAAGCTTCCGGCAGTGAAACTCACGCTTTGAGGGGTGCCCATCCCATCGGGGCACAGAGCTCCCCGCACACGGGGCCCCCCACTCTGCACAGGTGGCACCGGGTGGGTGCACTGCTGGGCGCTCACTGAACAGCCCCGGTCTCAGCAGGCAGCAGGAGAGAGCCACCAGCCCTGGGAGGCGAGCAAAGGGGAGCAACCCACGAGGAAAGACTGCAAGAATTAAACGGATGCAGGCTCAGAAAGTTCTGTAGTACAGGAAAGAGCAGTACGCAGATTTTCAGAATAGCACACCCTTGCCATGGAGAAGGAATTGTCAAGATTATTTCAGTGGAATTGGTTAACCACTGACAAGATGTGATGTGTGACAGCATGCTTTAATGAGAGCCACACGGCCTTTTTGGAGATGACAGCTCCAAAGGGTTTGGGAAACTGCGTGGAGGGTAACTGGGTGAATCCCGTCACGTGAAGGCTGCACGGCACACCTGCTCTTCCTAGCGCCTGTTCATCGGGCTCCACGGTCTGCGAAACAGCAGCTGGTAATAACACAAGCACCTTACTCCTCACAGTGAGCAGTTCTGTGTCTTACACTCCCATCACACATCTCGCAATGTCTCATTGTACTAATGACAAAGTAAAAATGGGATCTGGGGAAAAATCTGTGGGATCTCTTAGCTAGTCAGCGTTAAGAGCTAAAGCATACACAGAGCTCCAACTGAAAATAAATACCTGCCCACAGGGAATGCAGACCCCTGCTCTCAGGTGAGAAGTTTTCTGACAGCACCAGTGTCTGGCAGAACCGATGTGGCAGTCCCTGAGCTGGCTGGGAGGTGCGCGTCGATCCTGGGTTTTGCACGTTTAGGTTAAAAAATGCTCAGTCTGCTTACAGAAACGTACTACTAAAAATACTATTTCTAAAAATACTTTTGTTTATGAAAGGCTTATTGAGCAAACAAACCATTTTTCTCCCAGCAGGATTACTTAAACTAAAAGTGGGCAAAAACCATGCCACAAAATAAACATTTACTGGAGACCCCTAACAAGGAGATGTATTTAAGTTTGCTAGATACACAGTAACGGTGTCAGAGTATTTATGGAAGATAACACACAGAGAGCAGCCAGAACGTTCCTCTGAAGGGTGAGCATGTTTCAGCCCCGCTGGCTGCAGGATCTTCACAGAAAGCCAGAGCTGTGAGCCCAGTTCTGCCGCCCTTTTTGAGACAAAGCTACCCCGGAGCCTTGACAGTGCGAGCGGGACCGAACGCTGGGTTTGGTGTCAGCGGTTTCCAGGCTTTTCAGAGCTCCCCACAGAGGTGCAGACCCTTGTTTTCTGTACCAAGCAGCCTAACAACAGATTCACTTTGCTGAGTTATTTTTACACCCCCTTAAAAACAGCGTTACCTCGGGGAATGGGGGCGTGCAAAGTGCTGGTTAAAAACAGATGGAGAGAGCTGCAGAAGCCCTTCCATTCCAACCTCCTTACAGCAGGCGGGACGGCGAGCCCTGGGATGTGCCTGCGGTGGGATGCAGGGACGCAGTGCCCGGGGCAGTGCCGGAGCCTGGAGTGGCTGCAGCCGCACCTCAGGAAGCCCCACGGGACCTCTGTGGTGTTGTGAGGGACACTGGTGGCCTCGGCCCCCGCTGGTGCCCTCTGCACGGAGTGACTTCACACACTGCAGTGTGCAGCGGCCTCGGGAGGGGTGTGGTGTGTGCTCCCCGTGAGCTCCATCTCACGTGGAACCATCGTTCTTCTTTCCTGTTCTACCCACTGGGCTCATTCCTCACATCTCCATGCACCTCATATCCCCGCTTCAACCCGCCGGGCTCACCCCACGTCTCCACCCACCCCACCCCCGGCCCTACCCGCTGGGCTCGCTCCCCGCCCAGGTTCCACGGCCGGACCCCTGCCGCCCCTCAGCGCTCCGTCCCCCCGGGCCCCGTC
>WBMW01002125.1:795377-830539 GCA_013396635.1 Penelope pileata | reverse complement strand
CCCGGGCCCCCGCGGGGCAGCTGGCGGTGTGGTGGCGGCCCGGCGGCTCGGGCTGCAGCGTGTGGTGGAAGGCGCTGAGCATGCCGGCCGCCAGCCGCCCGTACAGCTGCTCCAGCAGCTCCTCGGGCCGCTCCCCGCAGCTCCGTGGCCGTGGCCGCTTGGGCGCTTTGGCGGCGTCCGGGCGCAGCGGCAGCAGCGCGGCGCACAGCAGCGCCGCCAGCACCNGCACCCTCACCCGGCCTCGCTGCATGGCGGCGGCGCGCCCGGCGCTCGGGCGGCGCGAGGAGGCCGAGGGGAGCGTGCCACTGGCGCTCTCCCGGCGGAGGAGCTGTTGGAAACGTGCCCCGCTCCCCGCCGCATCTCCCCCGGCCTCGCATGCCAGGAACATCGCCGGCGCTCGCGGAGGAGCAGGAGCCCGGCCCAGAGCCCGGCCCAGAGCCCGGGCAGCGGTGCGGGTGCGCGGGCAGCGGAGCTGCTCGGCCCGAGGTGGGGACCCGCTGCTGGGAGCGGTAGGACGCGCGGTACGGCCGAGCGCTGCCGCTGAGCTGGGGACCGCCGCCGGCCGGGTCCCTCTGTCACTGCCGGGCGCTTGGCACCGTCCCCTGCACAGTCCCGGGACTTTCAGCGTGCTCCCCTGGCACCTCTGGTTTGCGTTTTGCCTCTGGTACCGCCGTGTGGGTTTGCAGCAGGAGCTGCAGGCTCAGCAGTGCAGTTTTTTCTATATCCAGGTTGCTCGGTTTAGGCAGCCAGGGTGAGATGCTCACAGCATCACAGAGACGCCCACTACAACATCACTCTCCACCGACTGAAAAAGAAGCTTCCTTCAGAGGGTCAGAAGTTTGCATTGTACATACTGAGTTTGAGGTGAGGCTCGCCTCTAATGATGGCTTGGTCCGTTCTGTGCTGGTTTACCAATAATTTTAAAAGATACATAATGCAATATATTGAGAATTTCTAGCACAACTCACAAAAATGATTATCTGTAGGACTCCAGCTCAAAGAAGATGGGGCCCACTGAAATGTTTTGCATAAAAAACAGCTTTCAGAATTTATCACTTGAATCACACTCAATGCCCTGTGAAGAAGTCCTTTACATCTGTGGAGGCATTTAGCATAGGTAGGATAGTTAAATATGAAAATATTAATCAGCAACAGGGGAAAATCTGTTCACGAGTCATATATGGACTGTAGAACCCCAGCTTGGTACCACAGAAATACAAGACATCGTTTCACGGGCCATGCCAGATTTGAAACATAATGATCTGGCATTCCTGATGCGATGAAGTGACCTGATTTCATGTTTTCTGAGAAGTTGAGCCAAAATATGATTTTACTGGGTGTGGTACCTTATGAATCATAGGTCAGTAAATACTCATGCATGAGAGGTATCTTAACCTCGAACAGTATGGAAATTGAGGTTTCAGTTCTGAGGAAGAACTTTGTTTCCAACTGAATTCAAAACTCTTTGCAGTCCTTGTGTCCATGGGAAACCACCTGGAAGGCAGCTTTCCATGCAGTGGAGTCCAGCCTGACCCCGAGCCCTGCGCTGCACCTGTCCCGGTGCTCCTTCAGCACCTCCAAGTGGCGTGTGCCAACATGGCTAAGACTTGCCACCACAGCTCTTTTTATAGTACTCTTCCTGTGTTAAACCATTATCTCTTCTCAACACGTTCTGAGTAGCATGAGGAAATCACGCTTGGATTCGCACCAACATTCCTGGGAGAGGTCTGGCTCAAAATTTCAGAGCAAGAGTGGAAACAATGGCATAGATGTTAAGTTGCCAAGGAATTTAAGGCTCTGAATCTCTAGAAAGTATTCTCATTCAGTATTCTAGTTGCATCGTACTGTCTGATTAGCAGTCTCATTGATTCAAGTAATAAAAAGAACAAAAATATTATGAAAAGAATCATAGGAAGACAACGGATTAGATTCCACTACAGAGGAACTCAGAGTGCAACACTGGCTCTCATGACATAGCCAACACCTGAGACATAAAAATTGCAAAAAAAAATAGGTTTATATACTTTGATAAAACTTAGATTCTGCCATGATTTTGAGGGGTTACTGAGAAGCTATTAATGTACCAGTACTGTACCATTGTCACTGACTTTTGGAATAAATCTTTAGGAAAAGTCTGCGCTGGGTTTCATGCAACATATGATAATCTTTCAATCAATAAATTCAGACTAGCAGCCATATGCATCTTAATGTGAATCTATAAGGAATTCCATGGATAATTGATGTTTTCTTAGGGAAAACAGGTAAGACATTGAAATGCTTTCCTTTGATGGCCTCAGATGAAAACCCAGCTGTGCTCCTGGCACCAGCTGAGCCCATGGTGAGGTCTGTATGGAGCCCATACAGCACAGGGTGCCCCGGGCTCCTCCCGCGTGGCACTGGCCTGGGGACATCTGGGGACACGGCTGTCTCACGCCCCGTGTGCTCCCACAGTGCTCTCTGGCCAGCTGCTGTGTTTTGAAACCCTCATACCCGCATGATCTCAGAGCTCCCTCTGATTGACTTCCCATTCCCGCTCCATCATTATGTGAGTGTAACAATTCAGAGATTTCTGTATATGTAGAGTGTAAAATATGCATAAATATGTATCTATGTTTACATAAATACACTTCATGTATGTATATTTATATACCTGCATATACCACACATAGATACACACATACAAAGGTACTTACATATAATAAGGAAATAAAGACCACGCAAACCATTCGGTTCCTGAATCAGAAAGTTTTATTTTGAGGTATATAGATTTTACTTTGAGATTTTCACACAGAAGAACAGTGAGGTTGGGTGAGCCCCCTCGCCCACGGCTGTGGGGCACCTCCAGCTGCTGAGGCCATGGAGCGGTGCAGGCTGGGGCTGTGGGCTTCCCTCATCCCTGGCCAACAGCACCCCAGAGAGCTGCAGAAACCTCTGGCAGAGCGGCTGACAGACAGGAGGGCACCATGATCCGGCTGTGTCCTGGCCTGGGCCTGCAGGTGCAGAAGGTGGAGTAACACCAACGCACACAGGGAGCAGCCACCTGCGGTCATCATGGGCAGCCCTGACCCCTGCCCAGGGCTTTCCCTGCCTCAGGCCAAGGCTTCCAGCCCCACATCTCCTGAGGTGGCCATGCCACTCACCCCACAGTGAATGCTGCCCACTGTGATGTGGGCACTACATCACTGGGGTTGGTGCCCCAGTGAGATAAAATTTTGATGCCTTATCTTAATGTCGATGTCCTTTCCTCTAAAACCAAAACATAGCATCATATCAGACAGACACTATAAGAAAAACTGGCTTCTGTCACAGTTGAAACTAAGACAACCACAGAACAGTTTAGGCTGGAAGGGACCTTAAAGTCTACCCAGCTCCAGCCCCTGCCGTGGGCAGGGCTGCCCCCCACCAGCTCAGGCTGCCCAGGGCCCACCCAGCCTGGCCTTGGTCTCCTCCACGGATGGGGCACCCACAGTTCTGGGCAGCTGTGCCAGTGCCTCGCTGCCCTCTCAGTGAAGAATTACTTCCCTGTATCTAATCTAAATCTACCCTTTTTTTCAGTTTATAGCCATTTCCCTTGTCCCATCACTATCTACCTGTGTAAAAAGTTGGTCCCTCTCCTGCTTGTAAGCTCCCTTCAAGTACTGGAAGGCCACAGCGAGGTCTCCTTGGAGCCTTCTCCGAACTGCACAAGCCCAGCTCCCTCAGCCTTTCCTCACAGGAGAGCTGCTCCAGCCCTCTGGTCGTCATCATGGCTTCCTCTGGACCCACTCCAACAGCCCCACATCCTTCTTGTGCTGGAGGCCCCAAGCCTGGACACAGCACTACAGATGGGGCCTCACGAGAGCAGGGCAGAGGGGGACAATCCCATCCCTCTCCCTGCTGCCCCCCACCCCCTTCTGACGCAGCCCAGGATACTGTGGGCCTTCCAGGCTGCAAGCGCACGCTGTACAATGTGACATATTTCAGGCTTGTCAAGAGAAAGGTGACTGTATCTAACTGAACCCTGCACATTCTGAAGAAGACTTATTGAGGACCTCAGGTCCGAGACGCCAACAGAGGATTCTTTAACACTGTGACCGACCAAAACATTTTTCATGATAATACAAGCTAAAATAATTTCTCAACAGGATTAGCATTTTCCTAGGTTTAATACTGCTGCCTTCCTACAATTAAATAGGCGTGTAAATAAACTAACAGCAGTCCTATGTCTTTTATAATATGTTATTCGGGAATTTTAAATGATTGACTCTGTCCAGAGCTTAACTGGTGCCAGAAGCACGTACCTGCAGTGTGGCTCCTGGAGATGGAGTCTGTTTGGAGGCCGGAACTGTACCAAGGAGACTGCTAATGGTCTTACAGTATGGATGGTTACACATCGCTTCCTCTGCTCCCGGCCTGCCAGAGCAGGCAATGCTTTCTTTCTAGCAGAGACACAGCCACAGCTAACATGGTTCTGAAGGAGATGAATTTGGACTACATCATCAGGCCTTACTACTCCAGAATCGGAGCTTGATCGCATGACATCCCATCAGTTCGGAGCGAGTTCTTGCAAAATAACGTGCAAAAGCATCGTAGCCCAAACCGTTATATAATCAGATCCTCATGCAGTAAGAAACAACATGTTCCAGAAGTTCACGGGAATTTCTGCGAAGTGGAACAAACGTACAATTCTTTGTTTGTAAAACATAGATTTTCACGTAATGTAGTTACGCATCTGGACAAACTACACGAAGTTGTTACTCCTGATCAAAACACCTCTGATGCCTGTAGGGATGTTTCTGCAGATTGAGGTAGGCTGTGAACTATATCCCAAATAATTAGTAATTCTTACCACATTATCATGGATTTGTCTATGCCATTGCAATGTTTGAGTAGATGCTTCTGTTAGAAGACTGTGACTGTATCTTTTTTTCTCTGTACTGTTTTCTCAGCTTTATCCTCTGATGGTCCCACTCTCTCCCACTTTCATTAGTCAGATACTCCATTCCACTGCTACCTGCAGCTGGAAATGCTCCCTCCTGCCTGGCATGTTGTATCCTGGAGGTCCAGCTCCTCCAAGACTGTAAGCCTACGGAACAGAACTACTGTAATATCCAGGACCAGAGCAACAGATACGGCAGCACTGAAGATGAGGGCAAAAGAAAGCTGGGTCCAAAATGTGAGCATGAGGTTGTCACCTGCCTGAGCCTTTCTCCAAGAACTGTTCAGCTCAATTCCCTTTCCACCTTCTCCCCATCTTTCTAATTAAATTCACTGGAAGTATTAATAGTATACACTGTTGTATTGGGTGCAGATGCCAAGGTGCTGGCAGCCAGGTAGGGGTGGTCTCTGTGAGGAGAGGTTGAGGCTGCCAGATCCATACCCTGTCCCCATGCCTGACCTGGCCAGCTCCAGCCAGCTCCACAGCAGACCCAGCATATACCCCAATGACAACACTGCACGCACTGTCTCTGTGTTGACAGGTGTGTACTGTCTTTGGACCACTGTCAGTGAGTGGAGAAAAGTGAAATGGTAAAGGCTGTAGTGAAACAGGGGGGTCATCAGAGACAGAAAGGGCCAAGCTTTTCTGTATTTCTCATGCTAAAAGACATGGAAGTCTCCTGCTCAGCAGAGTTGAACCTGCAGCAGACAAGGTCATCTGTTTTCCTTTCTGCTAGGGGAGAACTGCAGCACAGGGAAGACTTAAAGAAATAGAAGAGGTGGCATCAACTTCCTTCTTATGCTCTTTTCTTTCCTGTAGGAGATTCGGCCCCAGAACTTGCCCTGTCTTTTCTTTGGTTCTCTTCAGGATGTGCCATAACCACACTGAACGTGCTCTGCTCATACCACAAAGCAGAAGCTGTTGCAGTCCCTAGATGAGTGCTGCACCAGTGCCATGGGAAACACATCCCATCTAAAGCAGTTCATTAACTGGACAAGCTGCAGCATAGAACTCACAGGGCTGTGTTCCTACAACAGTGCCTTTACAGAAGTATTTCAGACCACTTGGAGAGGCATGTCCAATGAGACCAGGCAGATGTTTTTAAAACCTGCCAAGAACATTTCAGGAAGATACGAAGAGAACTTTCCAAATAGTGTCTCTAGTTGGGAAATAACCTAAACACCAACACTCAGAATAAGCATCAGTAAATTTAAAAGACCAACTCCTTGTATTTCAAAGTGTTATACCAAACTATTAAACCAAACTCAATGTCTTAAACTCATGTCTTAAAGTGCCTGCCACTCAAGTCTACTAGTTTTGCAAGTATTTGTTAGGAAATACTGAACAGCTGACTAGTATTTTTAGCTTTGAAAAGTGATGTCAATCAGATATCTCATCTTCCTAGATAACACATATCACTGACTTCAGATCAAACTTGTTTAGCTCATAAGCAAAATGATGATTTCTCATACTGTACGTTTCTAGTCAGTGCCACAATCCCCAGCATTAAAGACACAAAAGCTGAAATCTAATTAACAATTCTCAACATACTAGATTGAAATCCACTCCTTTTAGATACAAAAAGTCCTTATTGTAATTGCAAAAATACCTAGCAGATGGCCCTGGTTCAGCTAAATATGAAGTAACATTAAGACACTTTCTTCAGTATCAGTATAAGGCTTTGCTGAATTTTGGCCTTAGAGATGACGGGACATACCCAACATTTTCAGGAAGTCAACTGACATGCCTTAAATAACTGTTGGCTTTGAACGAGGGCATGGGACTTCCAAC
Organism: Penelope pileata; assembly: GCA_013396635.1. Classification (NCBI taxonomy): domain Eukaryota; kingdom Metazoa; phylum Chordata; class Aves; order Galliformes; family Cracidae; genus Penelope; species Penelope pileata. The sequence continues at coordinate 823,830 of WBMW01002125.1, read as the reverse complement.
CTTGTAATATTGCTTTGAGGTATTTCACATTGAAAGGTGAAACTTCAGAGACTGCCGTGTTTCATCGTATCATATGTGTTTCTGAAATCAAAGGCTTTACGCATCTGATACAGTGTGCAGTGAGTTTGAGTACCTTTGCAGTTTTAATGCAGAAGTAAAATAACCCAACCATATTGTATTTTATCTTTTATCAATTATAAAAGGCACTGTAACTTCAAATCCATACTTTTAATACATGGTACCATAAAGACAAAGTGTTTAACAGATATTTCATTAAAACTCAGTATAAAGGAGTGTTTTTCTCCTAAAAGTTTTAAAAGGAGAAAAATGGTGAGTGGACCATCCACTATTCTGGAAGCAAATCCTCTCCTAGTTCTTCATCAGCAAAGTCATCTTCCTCAGTTCTTTTTCGTGCTGCAGTTTTTGGTCTTTCTGCTTGTGGACCAAGTGGATCTATGTAGGAAGCATCTGGGATTTAAACAAGTACATTTGAAACAGTTACCTGCAAGTCATTTTAGTTTTGTTTTAAACATGTATAATCAAACACAAGACTGCTTTTTAACAGGACACATCTCTAAAGGTGTCTTTGAAAGGCAGACTAAACAGATCACTGAAGGAGAACAGGATACCACTTTTGGGAAGTAAGGCATGGCACAAGAGCAAAGTGCCTGAGTTCTAGCGGTACTATTTTTAAAATAATTTTTTCTTTGTTTCACTACAGTCATTAAGTGAGAATAAGACTTCGGAAACATAAATGGAACAGGCTGATGAGATGGTTAAGGAAGGGCATTCTAGGAAGTAACACATTCCACAAGGATTAGGGTTTTTAAATCCCTTACACCCCCTTGAAAACTCAACCTTAGTGAAGAACTTATGACTGCAGGACAACAAGAACCGACCAAAGGTTGCAGCAGACAAATATAAAAAATAAATATTTACATGGGCCACATTTTTTAATATTTGCAGTTCCTTTAAAGTGAGCTCTGAACAACAAAGCTCAAGTCATTCATCACATTTATTTCATGGAGAAAATGCTTTCCTAACAGTGTAATTATACTTGTTCTTCTAAGAACTTAATTTTTCTAACTCCTCTCTCCTTGAGGGTCAGGGAAGTCAGAACACACAAGCTGTCCACTTGCCTATTTCTTTACTGCTGCTACTTTCGTAGGGTTCACTTGTTCCAGGCAAAGCTTTTAGCTTGGCACTCAATCTTTCCCCTTTGGTACCACCGGTATCTGGAAGAAAAAAAAAGTTAAAGACAAGTAACATGCTGCCATGTTCTGTGAAATCGTGATACTAAACCAACATAACTTCAGCTACTGCCTTTCAAACAAGACTGGGATGAAACCATCTTTTCATGACTGATACAGTACTCATGTGTAATAGCAATTACTAAAACACAAGAGACACTGTGTCCACGCATGTGGGTGTTCCAATGACTTTTTTTTTTTTTTATTAATACATACCCTTATTTACTTTGGAGTAAACATATTAAACTATTTCTACTTCAAATGCTGACATTTCAGTTGCTTATAAGTTACAGTCACATTCTGGAGTTAAAATAGCCATGATAAATATAAGCACTGTCACAATGCATTTTGACATTTCGTATGTCTGTGTGCTTACTAGTGTGTTAGTATGATCCACCTGTTGAATCCTGTCAAGGTTAAATACAACATTAACTTTGCTTTAAATTGGAAGAGTATATTTGGCACGTGTTGTCTGTGTGGCAGGCAGGCACAGTTCGTGTATACAGACCATCCTGGCCCTGCAGCTTGCTGTAAACACTGTGCTGGCAGCTCAGTTTGCAGCGAGGCCCCCAGGAATGTGTCAGCTCTGAGGGCTGCCTCGTGCCCAGACAACGTCAGATTAACATTCTCTTGCCACAGCAGTATTCCAGACACTCTAAGTATTCTGTTCACCTCTTAATCTCTTTTTCACATTCATGGCAAGTTTTCAATCTCAATTGGTGGAACCAATTTCTATTCAATTTTCTTTTTCTCCTAGCAGAAAATGTCTCATGTTTGGCTCTCTATATTTACAAGGCAAGGCATGCCATGCAGCCAAACACAAACATGCTCATTTACAACACAAAACAATGTTGTTATTAAAAGTCCTCCATCTGTAAGGAAGAAAATGGGTTTAATTCAGCAAACATTATTCACAAAGTCTGGATTTGGTGACGCATTTCCATTGTCTTATTTACTACAAACGTTCTTTTTATAAATTGTTACTATAAAAAAAAAAATTCCACAAAGATGGCAAACCTTTATTTCTCTATGGATAGTGCAGTGTACTCAGCCCTGAATTGGAAGACAATGTTTCTACTCTGCAAAAGTTGTAATGCATACAGTCTAGTACAAGTATGTCAAGGGGTAAATATGTTTACAAGAGACAGATTATGGTTGAAATTTCAAAGCAAGGAAAACCAATTTTGATGTACATTGACCTCCTTTTGCTCAGTTCTCCATGACAGGTGCCATGGAAGAAGTGAATGCCTAACAAACAATTTGAAGAAACTGAAGAAACCGATGGGTTTGACTGGAAGGGAATCACCCAAAGGGCTGTGAAATTACAGCGTGATTTCAGCGGGCTGTGAAACACAGGCCTGTGCAACACGAGGTGAGAGCTGAGCTTCAGAGATGGTGCAGGTGAAAACATGTCGAGCACAGTCAGAGGGCAATACAAAATGGTTTACAGGGAGAGAGTAAATAGGAGTATGCACACAGCCCTGTAAAAAGGAAAACAAGTAATTTACAAAATTAAAAAAGCTGTTAGAAGTAGTGAGCAGATGCACAGATAGGAAAGACACAGCAGAAAACACAGGAGGGAAAGATTGAACCAGTCACAGGAACTGCATTAAAGAAAATCATAGAATCATTTTGGTTGGAAAATACTTTCAAGATCATCAAGACCAAATATCAACCTGACCTACTGAATCCCATCACTAAACAATGTCCCTTAATGCCACATTCACATATTTCTTAAATACCTCCAGAGATGGTGACTCCACTGCTCAGCGCAGCCTATTCCAATGCTTAACCAATCTCTCCATGAAGAAGTTCCTCCTAATGTCCGACCCAAACCTCCCCTGGTGCAACTTGAGGCCTTTTCCTCACTTCCTACCACTTGTCACCTGAGAAAAGAGACTGACACCCTTCTTGCCACAACTCCTTTCAGGTAGTCGTAGAGAACAATGAGACCAAAACTGTAAGCCAAATCCTGCCCTAGTTTCTCCCTCCCATCCAGCAGACGTACAAGCCCTTAAGTTCCCTAACCTCACCAACTGCCCCCTGCACATCTTTCAAGCTCCCTAAAGCACTTATTGCTATGACTGAGTTGCCCAAAATGGCCATCCTGAGCAGCAAGATGCTTGTAGGATGTTTGGCATGCAAACTCCATGCCTAAGTTCCCCTTCCACTTTATGACTCAATACTGTAAATGGAATTCTGAGTGCTATTAAGGTGAGCAAATGTAGCTGTATCGACAAATGTAGATTTTTAGGCTTTAACTTGATTGAGTTGCCCAAACACATTATTTACTGTCAAGTTAATGAACCAAACTAGCTCACTAACACAAAAAAAAATTATTTTTTTCAAGTTAATCTGCAACTTAATGCAGCTCACCTTACCTCTATTTACAGCAAGAATAGAGGCATGGTTCTCTTCTCTTCTGGTAGCAGACAACAGCTACTTTGAATTAAGCCAATATGGGAAGCAACATAAGACTCCATGGGCTGCACTATGTTCTGAGAGTAGCTAATGAAGTGGAAGAATCATAGAATGGCTTAGGTTGGAAAGGACCTTAAGGATCATCTAGTTCCAACCCCCTGCTGTAGGCAGGGTTGCCACCCACCAGCGCAGGCTGCCCAGGGCCCAAAGTAGCCTGGAACACCTCCAGGGATGGGGCATCCACAGCTTCTCTGGGCAGCTGGAAAAGAGTAAGAGGTGGTTGACACCATCTACCTTTCAGGTGGATGTCAGAGAGCAGCTCAGGAAGTGAGGGGTCTGGCTTCAATGCCTTCCTTCAGCTGAGAGTTCAAACTCACAGCTCCCATCTTTCAGGAAGGGTGTCCTAGCTGTTAAGCCATCTGGGGTATGGCCCTTCTTGAAGCTCTGCCATGGGATACATGATTTGGCTGCCAATATGGTAGCTATTAAAAATTCTGCTGACTATATAACATCACCTGCCAAAAGTTCAAACTTCATCTTGAAATTACTTCTTGTAGTTCCGTTTGCAGATAAATCATCTGTATGTTTTTATTCAACATATATACATAATTTGGCCAAAATTCAGGAATACAGGGTTGCAATGTAGAGTTCAGGATTTTGGTCTCCTACATGGAATAGAACTTCAGGGGAGGAACTGTTTTTACAGCAGTTAATCACAAACATGCATACTTTGGAGGGGTGAGTTTTACAGTTTCTTCTCATGCTCCCCCTAGGGAATGAAACTAATGCTCACTGAAGTAAAACACAGGAAAACTGGGAAGGTAACATTGGCACAAGGGGTAATAATAAAAGCTCTGGATGAAAGGCTTTTTTTCCTTTTTTTTTATGGTGGTAGAAGCTTTCCCTTCTAATAGTACAACTTTGAGTGTTAACATGCCTGATTGCATTTGCCATCAAAGGACTACAGGTAAACATTTCTCAAACTGTAAACAAATTATATCTGCATTACTCCCGTACCTGTACAAACAAATGCTCCTAATTAAATACAACTTTTGAATAATGGAAGATCCGTGCTGAACCACTTTGCTTTCTTTATCCAAGAAAACGTTCACTGCAATGAACACAAGCTCCTAATTATTTATTTATTGTGCTTTTATTTAAAAGGTATACTATTAGTGTAGTTTGTGTGGAAGCCAGTCCCAGCGTACCCACTCTGAGCTGGTAACAGGGATATATGCACATAAACTGACTGCAGGAATTAGGCTCCAGATTTTGGTTGATAAAGAACTGATTAAGCAGAGGTTATCAATTAACTTTTGAAGGTACATTTAATCTGTAAAATGCTTATACTTGAGACTCGGATTATCATACTGACATCGCCTTCCCTGCACATTCTATATACAATAGCATTACAGAAGTGTAGGGTTTGGAAGGGATCTCTGGAGATCATCCAGTCCAACCCCCAGCTAAAGCAGGTTCCCTACAGCAGGTTGCACAGGAAAGCATCCAGGTGGGTCTTGAATATCTCCAGAGAAGGAGACTCCACAACCTCCCTGGGCAGCCTGCTCCAGAGCTCTGTCACCCTCAAAGTAAAGAAGTTCTTCCTCATGTTCAGATGGAACTTCCTGTATTCCAGTTTGTGCCCATTGCCCCTTGTCCTGTCACTGGACACAATGAGATACTCTCATTATTCAGATATTTTCCCTGTTTATAAAAAGCCTAGAGAGTAATACTGATTGTGCAGTTCTTGCTACAGAGTAACAGGAGAATCTTATGCCTCAACATCAGTGAAGATTATTTTGGATGCTTACTGCCCTGACATCCATAATATGCTTGCCTATTAATATGAAGAGATTCCTATGGGGTGCTAAAGGGCGTTTGAATACAGGATGTTTCTTTGGGATGGACAAACTCATTTATCCTCTATCATCATAACATGAAATAAAATTCTTCTTACAGATTTTCCTTCCCAAGTTTATCTGGATAGACTTAGGTAATAGGGAGAATGCAAAATGCTCAGCCTTTCATCTTCTGAACCCTACACTGCTTCTTTGGGCTCCTGTCCGAGACTGCGTGACTCCTCATGTACACAGCTCCCCTCTCATCTGGTACAAAACTCCCCATTCAGAGAGCAGGGCAAATGCAGAGACCAAGTAAACACCGCTGTGGTAATGTATTCCTTACGGTCATACTCTCACTTATCTATGAAAGGCCTTATGGTCCTGAACAGTAAAAATCTTTTATGGCAGTAAAAACCACAATGCCCAAACTTCCAAATTCTGCATGTTAGTATCACATCTCTGCAAAACACAAAAAAGTGAGTGTGAAAACAAGAAGATTGTTGGAAAGGAAATCTTTGACAACTGCTGAAGCTCAGAAGTGCTGTTAAAAAACCTTCCGGTTTTGTTTTTTTTAAAAAAAAAATTAAGGGACTGTGTCAATGCAATCTCCTTCTACCATGATCAAAAATCATTAATCTGATATTCATGTAGAGAAGAATCTTTCACATTTATAGTAAGAGTGAACCAATGTGTTCAGTTGTGGGTAAGCATTCTGGATTTAATGCTTACTCCTCTCACAAGAGTGGACTTCAACAACAACACTCATAGCTGTTAGTTTTCTTGGTTGCCCTTCTTCCATTCTGTGCACCATCCACGCACAGGGTAATCCTATTCTTCAAACTATGGTTTGGTGCATCTCATGCTTCTTCTGTTTTAATCTATATTGACAAAGTAAGTGTTTAACTAGAAACCTTGCTGACTTCTCTTTCCTCTTAACTTCCTCTTTAAGAGCAATTTCAAATGATATTTTCTAAAACAAAGAAGCCTGAACTATTAATACTTCTACTACAAATAATATAGGGGGAAAATACTTGGAGAAAAAAAATCACCTAGGGATGCCAGTAAGTACGGAGACACTGAGCTGGTAAGAGGAAAGAAATGAAACATGCTTCATACCTAAAATATTTGGAATGCATATACACTTCATTTAGCTCGTAAGTACTTTCATTTAGCTAATAAGTAATAAACTAAAGATGATTCCATGCCTCACTGGGTTCAGTGATGACGGCAAATCCCCCATACAATGAAGGAGAACGATCCCTTTTGGTCTTGGCAACAACACCGGAAGAGATAAAACTCCAAATGCATACAAATGTTTCTTTTCTTATAATGAAGCCATTAATATTTTGAAAGCGTATTAAGATCTTGAAATAAAGTAACCCTTGTTTATACTTCATGTATGTCTCCATACAGGCTGTATGCAGACATTTCTTTCTCCATAGAATACAGATTCATAACCCAGGTGAATAATGCCAAACACTGGACAACATGATGTGTGGGTCTTCAGCTTTCCCTCAGTCTTCTCAGTAAAAGGTAGACAAGCAACAATGTAGTCCTTTATGTTTATTGTTGTGAGCCTGCAGCTTCTTCTCTGATAAGGTTCCCCTAATTAAAAATGTGCAATGCCTTTGACTCTCACTCTACACACGCACACACACACACACACACTCAATCTCAACACAAAGTTAACTCCGGGCTCAATACAGGACATTCTTTGTAACCTCTGCTTGTTTTCTGAGTCATTTCCAGAAAAGTTGGCTCTTTGGCACTGGCTTTGTATAACAGAGCCTTCCCAAACATACTCTTATACAGGCTAGTTCCCAAAATGTTTTTTTCCATTCTTTCAAGAATTTGACATTGTATCTTGAGCATCAGTCAAAGAATTATTGATAGGATGAATTCTAGGGTGGTTCTGATCTTACTCATCCTCTCATCCTCTTTACATTTGCATCTGCTCTTCTCCAATTATTCTGATTGAGGAGGGGAGGTAATCCCTTGGAATTAGCAGAGCTTGCAGTCAAAGTTCCTGATGTGCTCAACATTTCTTTTTTTGCGGGAGGGGGAGTGTGTATATTTTTTCTTTTTCTTTTTTTTGGTCTTTTTTTCTTTTAATAAAACTTTCTAGAGATTTTTTTCTTTAAAGAAAGTATAGACAAACTGGTAGTTTGGGAGATTAACGTTATCTTAGCATCTATCCAGCTTGGTCATTATTCATACCCTCTGTTACTAAGTACTGACTTTCACCCTCCCATTTTTTCACCAAGGAAGGTATATATAATGACAAAATATAGCTCTAAGAAGAGAGACCCTTTGTGCCATTTGCATGGATGCCTGATGCAATGTTTTGCACAGCAGTGAATACCTTTGCCTGCTCTTCATGTCTACTTATTGTAAGCCGAAGTAGATCTCCACTCTACAATAAAAATGTGTCCTGATGCTCTCGCGCTGCTGTCCTGCTCGCACCTCTAGTTGATTGTCTCGTTATAGAGCTTATGTTACAAAAGAGAGTCCAGAGACAGATGGCAATGTTTCTATTACCAAAATAAGGAACTTCACCCTAAGAATTATTTGGCCTTAGGCCCAGAACAGGAAAAATTCAATTCTAGGTGAATGATGTTTTTTTTTTTTCCCCTATATAACGAGAAATAATTTAAAAGCTTCTCTGGCAAAACTGTTGAGCTAAAAAAGGAATGAGAACTTGTAAGAATCCAGTACTAATTGTTAACCCTTAGAGAACTCAGGAGAGCAGTCTTACTCAATGCAAAAGCATTCTAAGGTCATTTTAACATGATGCTACTAATTTCCATGACCCTATAAAATTGGACCAATGTAGTAAAACATCTGCTAAGTAGGTGAATAAATAAAATTACCAGTTAGTTACCAGTTAAGAAAAAAATCCATTAAGTACTTCACTGAAAATGGAAGGGAAGAAAAACAAGAATTTCTAGGGGAGATCTTTTATGTCACCTAATGATGTAAGATAAAATGAAAGCAGAATACAAAAATCATTTCCTAATTGGGTCAAAATGGATTTTATTCCAGCTGGCCAAAGCAGCCTAAAGTCTGGTAGTTTCCTCAGAAAAGCAGCGGGGAACAGTTAGGTTTAACAGTACTAACATTTCATGGACTTAATAATGGGAGGGAAAAATCATTAGCTCTGCAATATATAGACTGCCTAGTGCAGAAAAGGCTAAGCAGGCAAGCTTCCAGATTTACCTTCCTAGAGTTTTACATTTATGAAACTCAGCATTGTGGATCTACCGGAGCAGAAAGACTTAACAGTCAAGAGAGCAAGCTTTTCTTTCTGGAAGCCTCTAGTACTTCAACTCTGCTATACCAGGAAGAGAGGAGGAAGGAGCACAGAGGTAGCACAGGTGTCTTCTAATTACAGGATTGGTTGCACAAAATAGCCTCTTGAACTTGTAACAAACACTTGATGCAAAAGACTAGACCATGGGCACAAAATTCCCTTTTCTCCACGTTAAATGAGGACAATGCATTTCAGTAGTTCATGGCTTACACATTCTGTTTGGTTATAATAAATGATTACTTATAGTAAATATTCCAAACTTCATCCCAAGATAATGGGATATAAACGCTCAAGTCCACATGGCACTGGAAACAAGTAGAAAATGAGCTTTAGAGATACACTGAGATCAGTATACAATGCACAAACCTTAGACCAAATCCATGCTATTACACTGGCTGAGGTTTTGTACAGCAAGATAGCCAAAAAATCTGAAACAAAATTTTTGAAGTACTTGGTTATTACTCAATGCATATTTGTGTGCATTTAGAAATGTAAGGAGGTTTTACAAGCACTTTAAGAAAAGCTATTTTCTTTAGAATCCTGACAAGTCCGATGTTTAAGCAGAGGCATTAAGTACTCACCGCCACCAGCACTTCCTTCTCTGCGGCTCCGTGCACTGCCATCTCTGCCAGACTTAACGCGCTGGAGAACAGTGAAACAGGTTGGAAAAGAACAGAACAAAAACCCCATTTACTAATGTACATTAGAACTAATTATTGAGAGCTCAACCTAGTTTATTACTAGAACAGGAGAAGAACATTAAGTTAAGCTTATTCTACTGTAACTAACTCTGTGTTTTCAAAGCACAAAATTAAAGCCAGTGTTAAACCCAATGTTTACATAAAACTTGAGTCCTGTGAAATTCAAACAGAATATCTCAATAAATTATTTTTCTTCAGATAAAATTTGTACAAGGAATGTGCATAAAAATAGTTCAGATGAACCTTTGTGAAGTACAGCTGAAAAAACAGGCAACACGGCCCTCCTTGCAGGAGTTCAAAGTAGCCTCTGCCTATTAACATCTTGTAAATCCCACAAGTGTTTTATTATTGTAAAGATTCAAGGAAGGGGGGGAAGAAGGGAAATCTATAAAAAGAACTATTCACCCCCATGGATCTTAAATTTTGAATACTTGGCACAGCACTGTACTTTACAGCAAAATTTAATTTGCCATTGAGCGTTAAATGCAAGATAAAGGTGAAGGCAAATACTTTAAAAACTATGCTTAAAAAGTCAGCTCTCTTGCACAGAGGAAGGCACCATAAACATCTTCCAGCTGTGTTTTTTTATGGTTATTTGAAAACCCTGACAGTTTATCAAAGCAACACCTCTGTATCACATGGCAGAATTGGCTTCTCCTGGCTAAGGACCAAATTTCTCATGCGTATATATTGTCAGTTACAAGATGGTACATCTCAGTAAGGGACTTTTTATGGATAGGTACAAATACTTGGCATTTAAAGCACTCGGCTGTTAATAAATGTAATCTCCGTATCCTACAGAATTCAGGATCTGCTTAAAATGTGTGCACACTTCTTAACCATGTGTTCAGGACAATTACTGTAGCTTCTTCATCCGTTTTTCACCAGAAAAATAACATGGAGTCTGGCAAGCTTGGAATGACACAGAAGCAAAAGAACTTTCTAGCTTCTTGCCAAAAGAAAAAGGAAGGACCTTTAAATCAAAATTCACAGGAGTGAGACAGGAAAGCAGTATGCTTAGCATGAAACCTGGAACAGCGTTGGAACTATCCAGTCTGGGACCAGAATTCTCATACTTTTTATTTATTTTGGGAAACCTTCAAGTCTATAATATGTTCTTTGAATTCTGCACTAAGTATCCCATTCACAGTGCGGTGCTTTGGGAAGAATACTTGGATTATCCAGATGGTGAATGGCTGACAGTCTGTCAGCAGAACATCAGTTTCTGTCTGTTGGAGGGAAGTGGTCCCTATCTGATAGTGCCCTCATGGTGTTTACACCCTTGGACCTTACTCCCAAAATGTCAGAGAAGTAGCAAAGCTTAAGCTTTTGATTAATTCCAGTAAAGTTCCAACTGAGGAGCTTGCAAGCCATCCATACTAAAAGCTGATACTTAAAATAGGTGCAGTGATTTCCACCCTAAAAATGCCTATTTCTCTCATCTGACTGCAAAAGAAAATGAGGATGATTAGTCCAGATGTAGATGCCTGAAGGTAAACACAGCAAGTCCTCCACAGTGTTTGCACCTATCGTCACTGCTTCACACCACACCCAATCAGACTCTCTTTTGCAGTCATTAAGCCCACTTAAAGGAAATAAATAGTAATGTATGTACACATCAGTGCCAAGGAGGTTGTGTGAACTTTTACACTAATACCTGTCCTTTTTTAAAACTGAAACGTGAAAAAGAAATATTAATGTAGTAAAAAAAAATGACATGAAGGCTACAACAAAAATCCAATGCTGTGAGAGACAGAGAGAAAAACTTCTACAGCGAATGAACCCCACAGATGTTCCCAGATTCTTGGCTGGAAGTATTTAGCAACTTGCCCGTATTTGAGAACCGAGTGAAGTACTCCAGAATATTTATTTTGATATAAACTCCATGCGGATATACTTATTATGGCAAAATGATGCCAGAACATCAAATTTTGATAAATTTCTACAGATACAAAGTCCATGTGCAGACTTTGAAAAGCAGGTATATTACATTGGCATTAATCTTTTTGCTCCTTACTGGGTGCAATCGAGAAACCATGCATTAGCCTGAAATTGGGAACAGGAACGGGGCTGTATCTGGTTTTGTTAACAGAAACTAATGTTCCTATTGGAAACCCAGGTGGTGAAATATTAAAATTTGATAATTTTAGAGCTTGAAAATATTGTTTATGACTATATGTGCGTGAATGACAAAAGGGATTTCTTAGGACAAAAATAACCTAGTAACTTCCAAAGCCAGATGGTAGACAGAAATAAAACACACACACAGAACATCAACAACAAGAAAAGCCTGCACCAAAACCAAACCAGGGGATGGAAACACAGATCTAATCACGACAGCAAAAGGAACTTCAGTTCTATTGCTTGCAAGACAGTGCTGCTGTTGAGATTGTCTTGTACTACCATGCATCTATTTTGGACTCCACTAAGATCTCCATCATTCAGTTACTACTCGATGGAGTCCCTTAACGTAGGCAGAATGAAAAGAACAACATTTTTAGCATAATTCATGTGCTACTAAAACATCAGTTCTTAAATAACTTTGACAATTTAATATTTAAATATTTACTGGTAGCTTTTTCCCCACCAGAGAGTACTGAAATATGTTCAGGAAGGCTCAAGATTCCAACATGAAATAAGCATGAAGAAATTTGACAAGATTATTACATATTTAATTATCTTAAAAGAAAAATATGTTTTCCATAGAAACCTCAGCATTTGCAGATGTACAGTATGTCACTAAAATCTTCAGTGTAAAAAACATGCTGGAATTATAGATTAGAGTAACTCTAATCTAATCTATAATTAGATTACCTCTCTATCTCCAGGGACCTGTCTCTCTCGCCAACTAAGGTGGATCCAGTTTTTAAGTGAGCTTTCCTGAGCTTTCCTGAGTAAAGCACTGAGGTATTGGACGTTACTGCAAAGAACTCTGGATATCACTGATACTGAATTGAGATTCTCTAGAAACTAAGCAAAGCCTGTTTAACACACCTCAGAGAGGTCTCCTTTAATGAAGAGTTTTGTAGAATATGAATATTATACCTGGTTATCTGCTTTGTTTACTCATAACATCACTGGGGAGACAGGGATGAATATTAGCCTCACTACATTTGCACACCACTTTCTTCTGTTCATTTTTCAAAGCGCTTTAAATTTTACATTTACAGAAAATCCAAGCCGATATACTTCCACCAGCCCACAAAGCAGGCTTCTAGCATAAATGTGGAATCCTTTCATCAGCATTCCCCTTTCTGAGTTCTTCTCATTTTTGAAATGCTCCCGTCTGCATGTGCACACTTTAGACTCTCTGGAATTGAAGCAAAACTGAAGTAGCTGAGGATGTATTTACACATTATCTGACATTGAAAGGAAGCCTGTATGTCTTGCTAGGAGCAACATAAATTAGGTAAGACTTAATGTGTCCAAATGTGACTGTGCAGCTTTCAGACAATTCACTGGACAAAAAGAGCAAGCTGAAGTGTTCTGTAGCTCAATAACACAGACAATGCTTCCCAAATTAGAAGTTGATTTTAATTTTAAAAATCTTACTTTATCTCAGGAACAACAAGAAAATTATGAAATACACAGAGCTCTGCATACAACACAAGCTGTGATTTCACACCTTTCACAGCCTGTAGCTTTTCCATGGAAATATTTTTTTAGTTTAAGATTTGCCACTAACGAGAATGATGTACTTCATACCTATGTAATCTGCTAGTGTTGCAGTTTTGTAATAGCAAAAAGGAGTTCTACTACATGGACAAATTCTTACACTCCCCTCTGTCTCTATAGCTGCATTATTTCTTGGCAGGTAAATATACTTTACACAGTCTGGCAAATAAGTAGGAAAGACGACATTCCAGAGAAGCTGAATTATGCGTGTGGCTCCAGCATTCCCATCGCATCCACATAACCCATCTTTCACTAATATTTAAAATCACAGAAAAGCCAGTACTCAAAAAACATTCAGACAGATTTAATGCTGACCACTAATTTAAAACTAAAAAACCCAAACCACAAAACATGAGCCTCTCCAAACCTGGAATTTAATACACATTTTATTTCAAAGCATCATAAATACTTCGTCGACGGTATGCAGTGAAACTGTATTATTGCAGAAAGAAACAGGCTTACCTGTTCTCTTATTTCTTTTAATTTTTCTACTTTCTTGAGTTTTGTCATGTATTCTTGGACTTCTTTCAGTCCCATATCTGTGCAGAGACGAACTAAAAATCGGAGGCCTAATTGAAAAGCAAAACATTGTTAGAAAAAGGCTTACAAGCAGCTGACTACAAAGGCACCCTAACCAAAGGGGACATACTGAATGGCAGCATGAAACACTGCAAATAGCTAGGAATACAAGGGGACTCTACTCCAACATGCAAAAATTCAACACTTTCTGTGATGCAGTGTCTATATCCACTAACAGTCCAAGCACCATTTATATATGTTGAAGATGCAAGACTTACTGAATTCTTCTGGCTCAGAATGCTTGACAAATATTTTGGAAACTAGAAAGCATAGTAATGGTACTAACTTATTACTGAGTAGCCACTATAAATAGCATTTTGTTGAAAACAATTTTAAAAATGCTAAGTGAATCAGAATGGTTTGGTTTTGTTGGTTCAAAACAATGTTTGTTGAAAAATGAAAAATACATCATACAGACTGCTAACAAGTATACTCAAAGTAACAAAGTTTCCTTTGATAGTTGTACCCCTCAATGAAACAACTTACATTCAACATTCTCTGGGAATTTTCTGTGAATGACTTTGTATTTCTCTAGAGCTTTCTGGTAATTACCTGCAAAGAAAACAAACATCTCTTACCACATTTCCAAACATTAAAGAAAGAAGAATATCTGATGAGGAATGGATACAGTTTGACATCATTTCATCTTTTCAGTTTTAGTATGATTTAATATTATAAGACCAAATTTCACAAAACCAAACTTAACATTCACTAAATTACTATGTGATAGTAAAAATTAAAAGCACCTGAAAATAGTTCAAATTATTCTGTGATAAACAGAGTTCCCCAATTTTTGCCCTTTTTCTACCTGCTAGACCCTATTGTCCTATCTACCAATATGATAGATCAAGCATATACCACAGAATCATTGAACCCTTGGAGTTGGAAGGGACCTTTAAAGGTCATCTAGTCTAACTCCCCTGGACGTCTACAGGGGATGTCCCTGTACAGGGACATCTACAGCTAGATCAGGTTGCTCAGAGTTTGGTCCAGCCTGACCTTGAATGTCTCCAAGGACGGGGCTTCTACCAGATCTTCAGGCAGCCTGTTCCAGTGCTTCGCCATCCTTACTGTAAAAAACTTTTTCTTTAAATCTAACCTAAATTTCCTCTCTTTCAGTTTGAAGCCATTCCCTGCTGTCCTATCCCCACAGACCCTGCTAAAGAGTCTGTCCCTCTCTTTCTTACAGCTCCCCTTTAGATATTGATAGGCAGCTATCAGGTCACCTCGGAGCCTTCTCTTCTCCAGGCTGAATGGCTTATCCAAGGCTACAAACAGATGGGCTGGTCGAACAAAGCTGCTGAGCTCTGCCTGTACTTTCTTCAATCAGAGCACTCATTTCTGTGTGTCTCTCTGTCTCTCTCTCTCTCTCATCCAAAAAGCACTTTTCACAAATGTGGGAGCCTTTAATTTGGTTCAGCTTGATCAGTATGCAAAGGACTGACAGAGCGTTTTTCTTTGCTGGAAAAGCAGTTAATCTGTCCTTTTTTTTTTTGGTGGTGCTGACTGTTCTTAATTCACCAACTTCCCCAAGTCCTGTCCCTTTTTTCACTGTTGAATTAAATAACTGATCAGAGTGAGTAAACGTACTTATTTGTTAAGGAAATCAGGACTGCAAAGTTCTAAAGAAGCAAAAAGGAGAGGGACAAAATGGGACATCAGGAAAGGAGATATCATTTACCTGAGTAAACGATGAAAAGAACTAGAAAGTTTAGTCTCTTTCCATTTTGCCTATTGATAGACAATACTCCCAGTAAGAAGCTGCACATTCAGACTGCCTTTTGTTTGCGTAATGCAGACACTACTTAAATACCTAAAGAATTACACCTATTGTTGAAAATGAATGGGAATTAAGGAACTTTAAAATCTAATGATTATGTTAGATGAGATGTTATTATAATTACACTTAAAAAAAAAAACTTCTAGCAGATCATTTATGCTGTTATATCTTTAATTACTTAACAGCACAAAGAATATTTCATGCATAAGTTAGCACAGGGATATTTCTCAGATTTCAAAGAGAAGTCATGCTTTATTGCACATACACAGAAAATTTAGACCAAAATAATATGCAACTGAACTTTCAAACAAAGGTTAGGACCAGTATTCACATCAGACAGAAAAGATCAAAAGGAAAAAATCAAAACATCAATCAAAACAAAACAAGTCTTCAACTAATTACAAAAAACGTTACAGAACTTACCGCTTCTCCGATAGCAACTGGCAACCATCAGCTGCCACTTCACTTGTGTAGGTCTGCACACAAATAAAATAGAATTGTGCACACTGTAAGTACACAATAAATTGGCAACATACTCTGTATAGCATTTGTAAACCCCACTATTAAGCTTCTCTTAAAAATGTCACCCTAGCATTGCCTCTTCCTAGGAAGAAGCTAAGCTGGTCAGTTCACACGCAGTGTACTTATGTGGCACGCTGCTGTGTTCAGGGCTCTAGGACACACTCATTTGCAGCCCCATGCTGTAGTCTTTCTCCTGCTCACAACTCAGAGGCCATTTTTAACTCTAAATAATCTATTTCTTTGGCTGGTAGTCACCAAACAAGCTTAGGTTGCTTGTTGCTTCGGGTTAGCTGAAACTACCTAGTTTCAGCTAGGTATGTCTCCTGCAAACAAAGACAGCCAAGCAGACACCAACACCACTCTACTGAAGTTCATCATGCAGTCCAGTGTGAAAATTCTAGAGAGAATACATTGTCAGCAGTCAGCATTAGCTTCACAACTACTTTTATTAATGATAGATTTATGTATGCTGGTAAAAAAAAAAACAACAAAGCGTTCTCAATTAATTGTCTAACATGTTATCTTAGAACGACACTTTGAATGTTAAGTATTGTTACTGAAACACTGAATACAGTAAACAATGCTAAACTAAAAAATGCTGATCAGGGCTAAAATGAAGTTATAATTTTAAAATGTAATGTTATTTTCAATGAGTAATGATATATAATCCCACAGATAAACAATTTTTGTATTAAAGACAGATTATAATTACAGATAACATGAAGCATTTCATACACCAATTATTCAAAAGTACTTTGCAATCTACACGCTCCATGCAAGGACTGACTGCAACATGAAGCTTTAAATATTTTAATCTTTTCCAAAACAGTTTCAGCTGTTTCTTTCCTAAGTTTCTAAGAGGGCTGCAAGTACCAGCATATGTGATCCAATAGCTTGACTAAAACACATTTTTAAGGTGGGCAGTGTCTGTACTGAAGAGAATGCTAGTAAACCTTTCAGCAAGGGTAGTGTGCAAAAAAAGCAAATACGGAGACGGGAACATATCAGAAACTGCTAGGCATCTCCTGGCAGTAAAGGACAATCTGCTGAAAAACCACCTGAAGCCTACAACCCGGCTTGGCTGCCAACATACGCTCAGCAACACAGTCCTATATTTTGTCTCAACTTCTTTCATCTCATCTAGGGTACATGGTGTCTTAAAACTGCTGAAGTATCTGTTGCTGTTTACATTACCTCTGCAATTTGTACAGATTTGTTTGTTGGACAAACTGGTTGCTGAACTGAAGAACATTGCATAAGTGAATATTTTACAGCTACTGCATCTAGAATTTCACATTTTTTTTATCCTTCCCTAATTACAATATAAAGTTAATTTCAAGTTTTATCTTTTTTAATGACAAGCTCGACTTACAATAGAATTGTATCAATCACATCCTGCACAGATAGAAGGTTTGAAAACATTTTTATGAGGAAAGAAAGAGCCTAAAGCAGAACATCAAGCACAAAGAAAGCAGTCTTCACATCTGAGGGTCTGCATCCTGTCAGCTGTGCCAAGCAACATGGGTATGGTGAAAGGCCACACCAGAGCACTGTGCAGCTTTTCCCCAGGCTGTGAGTCAGACTGAAGGTTAAGATCAGGAATATGATCTTGTTTATTTAGAAGGAGTTAATGTGATACCTCACTTAGGAGTAATGCATTGTTGTTACTGGCGTGATGGAAAGCCTGTGACCTGTTGCAAATCTGGCATATTGCTTTGTTTGCTTTTTTAAAGAAAGAAAGTTGTCTGAGAGTTTGTACTTTTATTATTATCATTCAAAACAATACAATAGTGTATTGGAAGCAGTAACTATAGATTTCAGCCAGATTCTGTACTTTCAGTGTACCAAAAAGAGTTCAAAATGCAAGTTCAATGACTAACATCTGTGAACTGTGTTCTAAATTTTTTCATCTAATCTACATTTCTTTCTTATAATTATTACCTCAATTTGAGTTAAATCTCTGCTTTTCTATTTATTTTTGTTGCTACTCTGAATCCTTATTTAAACTTAGGCTTTTCTCTTCTGCAGTAATTAATGTCTATTCTAACTGAAGCCCCTCCCAAACCAGAATTAGCTTCTCACAACTTCTTCACAGTATAACCTTTCCTTGTTCACATGCTGTCTTGTCTACGTATGTCATTCACATATACAGAAGAAAAAGAATATTAGATTTTAGAGCCTCAGAAGGCAAGCAGTAACAAGTTGTGCTTAGTCTTTCTTTACAGGTTTCTCCAATATAAAAGAAATTCACATATGTTGGAATAAATTTCAGTTGCATGTGTTTTAGTTGGTCCATTAGCATAAAATTCCTCATGAACATGGGGAGCAATCTTTGTTTCCACATAAAAAGACCACACACGACTTCTTAAGAATTCAATTTGAACTGTGGATTACAGATTTAAATTAGACCAAATTTTTGTTTGTTAATCATTTGTCACACAAGTTCCCTTTTCTGACTTAGAATAAGAAGCATGGCCTGCAGACCCACTTTCTTAAGAGCGTCATATTCTGCTAAAGAACAATTCCAGCGATTAAGTTTAACTGACTGTATTTCAAATATTTATGTCAAGATCAATTTGATCTGCCAACCTAGATCCACTAATTGCTAGCTCTGCACAGCATATTTCTGCTTATTTCTGTACCTTATTTGTAGTATTCTTTTTATGGGAGTAGAACATATGTGAAAAGGAAAAATGCAGCAAGAATATTTAAAGATAAATGTATCTATCTAAACCATGAAATCCTCACTGCACAAGTAAATAAAAAGGAAATAACTCATATAAAGCCATAGAGAAGGAAGTCTTGGTGGCTTAGCAGAACTGTTCCCTACTTCATAGCTGTTTTAATGACAGAGGCTAGAGAAAAGAGGTTCTAATATCTAACACTATCTTAGGCCCTTAGTTAACATCAAAGTTGCACAGTAAGAACAAAAACACCTCGTAAATTAACAGAAAATTGAGAAAATTAAATAACATTCCAAACATACTTTACTCTGATATTTGCTTACGGTATTAAAATTATCCAACTAATTTATCTCTAGTGATAAATACGGATGTCTAATCACAAAATATGTAAATAGATATAAAAATTACTTACAGGATAAGTGCTGCTCTTTCAAAATACTCAATGGCTTTTTCACAAAACTGGGTGTCAATGCAATAGGCTCCAAGCCATTCAATGACCTCAATGTTTGAAGGGAAATACCGGTACGACTGACAAAATAGAAAAGGTGAAAGAAACACAATTTTGGTGGTAAACAACATCTTTATGTTACTTCTGGAATATCTTACTCAAGTGTTTAATTCCCCAGATGCCAGAAATATGTAATATGTGAATGGAAGCAGTGTACTGTACTAACTAATCCTGAAGGGGGGGGGGGAAGCATGCCAAGTTTTCTAATTACAGAATGCTTTTTAGAAGGTACCTGAGATGAGTCTGTCACATTTTCCATCTAGCCTTATTTGAAGTACTACTTTAAAAAGCTTGCAACAGCTAAGATGTTTACTTAGATCTGGTCTGTATGTGAACAAGTTACCTAAAGTGTTAAACAATGCTAACTAATACATGTACAATTTCACACTTAAATCGTTCTGGTGGAAAACTAACCTAAAAGCATTCTCTTCTATCAAATGTACATGTATGTAAACAACATTCTGAGATTCTCAAAAATTCCCATTGAAACATGCACCAAAATTATAATCACGGACAACTCCAGCAGTATTCAGAATTGCAACACAGACTTTGGTCATCCTCACTTTATGTGTACACAAAAAAAAAAGAACTGTTGGATTACAAAGTGGGCTCCTATCTTATTTCCATTTCTGAAACTGAGGGATCTCTAGAAACCACAGCCAGCACCATAGACAGTTTGAAAGGAGAGAAGATGCCTAACTTTAGACATCTGTACCAAACACACATAGATTTATCTCCATATCCATTATACAGGTATACCTTCCAATTGATGATGTCAAGTTAAGCACCTTTAAAATCACATTTATTACATCCACTTTTGGTCCTGTGTCTCAGACTGAGCTTTAAATGGAAACTGTTAGGGGCCAATGTAAATAACGACCACTCAAAAAACAAAAGGTGGAGGTCAAATACTAGGTGGAAGAAGACTAAGTGTCTCCTGGGGATCTGACAACAAGAATTAAATTTTGTCAGCTCTCTCCCCCACCCCGCAGAAGTATCATTCTTTCTTCTTTTGGATGAAATTTCGAACAGTTTAAATGAATCAATTGTTAATTTGATACAGAAACCTATGACAATATTTTCTTTAATTATGAGAAAGTGCAGTGGAAAAGTAAGAAAAAGCAAGTACCTCATAGTAATAGTGAAAAGCTTGGGATTTATCACCTTCATTGTCGTATAATTTCCCTAACTTCGAAAGCACATGTGGGTCAGTTGGTACTACGCTGATCAACTGCATGAGCCACTCTATGGCTTGATTAGGATCTTCCATGAGTTCATATCTGAGTTTTATTCAGTCAAGGACTGATGATGATGATTTTCTGATTTATTCAGAATTCCTACTACTTCATATAATGTAATCCATACTGCTAGACAGATATACCAGTCACGGCAGTGTGGAGATATATCGGTAATTTCTTTATCATCAGAAAGTATTTTTCGTGAAAAAAGATAAATAGTTCAGAAGCTTTAGCTGCTCTTTCACCTTAAAAGAAAAAGTTGGGCTTAGTTGTCTTCTGTGTCAGTCACTAATTTTACTTTGACTTCCTCATTTATCAGTGAAGTGTGAGAACCAGGCAATTTACTTCTAGCCTTAACAAGTTGATTTATTTTTCATGATACCTCATTTTGTTCCCAAGACCAGACTTTTGCCTACTGTGAGATTTTCTGCTGTATGTCTAAGAAGCACAGAACAGGCAATGCACAATTCTGTACAGAGCACAGAAGCAACTCTGATTTTCGTTAGGCCTACAGCATGCTCTCCCCTCCTCAGCTGCACAGCAGCTCAGGCCTGCAGCAGCGTGAGCTAGAGCTACTTCCCAACACAGTTTTTTAGTTTTTGCTGAACTCTACCCTTCATGGAAAAAGCTTGTGATCACTGCCAGAAAACAGTTTTACACAGCCATGGAGCACAGAACTTCTCCACCTGACAGAATTGGAACTGTAGGGTCATGGATACTTTTGTAAACGGCTTAGACAAGGAATAGACACCATAGCCCTTTTGTATTTTCAGAGGTTGCTTACTTTACTAAAATACATTGTTATTATCTTCATTCTTAAAAGTGTAGTACAGCAAGTGGAATCTGTTCTGCTTTAGGGATGATTTTATTACTGTTTGCACATCCTCAGAAGCACTGCTAAAGAAACTTACACTGTAAAATATCACTGGTGACATGCAAAGCCAAAACATAACCCACCCCATATTCGGCTTTTCAATCTGTTCTGCTTTTGCAGTGCTGGGAGACAATTATTTTCTTACACATATACTTGCCTAAAAACAGCTTTCCCAACAGAACTTCACTTTCATTAAATTTTTTATTTTTTCTTTAAGATTTTTTTCTGTACAAACTCAACTGTGCTTACATCTGTGACATTATTTTCATAATAAAATCAGCAGCATTTTAAATATTCCAGGACACACTTTAATACTGAGTGTAAATGTTTAACTACTCCCTGACACACTGATTAACTCAACATGAATAGCACTAAGATATTTCTCCACTTGCTTCACTGGAAATGTCAAAGAAGGTTTAAGTTCTGTTTCTTTTTTCACAAACATCAGAGAATTAATCTATGCATGATCACCCTAGTTATAACGGACACTACACCACCCCTTATCATACCCCAGAAAAAGATACATGTTTGCTATCTGTTGAAGGACCTGGGCACTATTTCGAAGGATTGCATGGAGTTTCAGAAAACAATCCAAAGCTTCATCTATTCTGTTCAACTTCTTGTACGTTAAACCTAAAAAATAAAGGTTACAATTTAAATGCAATGAGAAAAGGATGGATTCAGCTCGTTAATTAAGAGAATAACCAAGCAGGTGAATGGAACCAAGAGGCAGTGTAACTGCCTTGACATCAGTGAACTCTACACTTGAGTCATAATTCTTTCCAGCTATTATGATATAAACTGATATAAAGGCAAGGAATGTGAACCTAATCAAAGACAAAGAACATAAGTAATCTCACTTTTCAAGCAATATAAATGAGAGAAAGGGATGACTCTCAGGAGTGCAATGACTGTGATGGTTTAATAATGCTAAAATTAGTAGATTTTAGTAGATAGTAACATTTAAATAATTTTTATATTCAGAGTGACTTACCGACATCAGCTAGTAATTGCAGATGATTAACGCTTTGTTTTTAGTAGAAGAAAGTTAATATACTACTATAACATAAATTACTGAATAAAGTAATAGTAATTAGGATATATTTGTACACAAGAAAACTTTGAAAGCCAGATTTTCAGAAACACTAGTATTACCTTAGACAAAAGCTCAATGACAAAAGTACCTTCGGCTTACCAAGATTATAAAGTGCTTCAGTGCAAGAGCAATCATTCCTGAGAGCTTCCTTATAAAACTCAGCTGCTTTTTCATAGTCTCCATTTGCAAAAACAGTATTTCCTTTGTTTGTCAGAGCTGCTGGGTTGTACCTATCAGAATTTACAGCTAAATCTGCATAGTTAGCTGCTTGTGCCAATTCATTTTCCTATATGAACAAAATAAACATTGTATTAGTCATTTGTCAGGCAGTTTTCTTGCAGCTCTTGCTTCTCACGGTTCCTACAGTGGAATTTCAAAAGATTAAGGATGAAAAAATAATACATTCTTAATCCTAAAATATCCCTTGTGTATTTTTATAATCTCTTTAAAACTTCAGAGACCTGTTCTGCCATTCTATTCCATTAAGTCTGGAAGTTTTCATTGCTGCAACAAAGAAGTATTTGTTTAAAAAAAAAATAAACAAATTCTCAAATCTTACAGATTCCACATACAAACATATCTGACTAACCTACATAATTCACATGTCCCTGTAAGTTCAGACAGGGTTTTCATGAGAAGAGTTTTAAATGCAGGTGATGAACTTTAGCACAGATCATACTCTAGTTATACTTCTGTGGCCTGCGTATCAATCCCACTATTCCTCCCAGTAGCAGCAGACAAAGGACATGCCCCAAACTACAGCCAGAGAATAGTGTTCCAGAGCAGCTCTTGTAACAGTTTTTTTGCTGTTTACAGAGATTATTTAGACTAACTAAATCATTTAGACTAACTAAAAATTGCTACAAGGATACAGAAATTGCTGAATCAACTTTAGTTCTTAACTGGTTTTCTTAAAGCACGCACTTACCAAATAGTAAAGGAACGAAAGGTTTGTTGCAGCTGCACTCTTTACTCTGCTATCCTTTTTTTCAAACATTTTTAAAGTCTCCAGTGCCTAGAAGAAATTCAGAAACAAATTAATTCCCACTGAAGTAAACACCAAAATTCGTTCAGAAAATGTTGATAAACTACACACTATCAAACATCAAAATTATCACCTCCTATAGTCACATACATGATAACTGCTACAGCTTGTCACACATAATTACAAACGTGTACACAATAAAATACGTATCATATACAGTATTAATCATGGTCACAAGATGTGATTAGTATTGGCTACATATTTTTTTAATTCAAAATTTAGATTAGATACAGCTACCTTGAAATACAGGTATCTGATAACAATTCTGTAATTAAAGAACACGTTTATATTTGCTTTTAGTTTAGTCAACTCAGTAAACTTCTCACACCTATTTTTCCAGTTCTCTAAGAGAATGCAAAAGGACTGAGATTAAAAGTGTTACTAAAAATATATTAAAAAAACACATTCTATATGAAAATACAAAAGACAATACAGGACTGGATTTCAACTTGCAGATCTTTTGTGAAATATGAAAAAGACACTTAAGTTCACTAATTATTCAAATGCGTGTAGACTGAGTACAGACGATCTACAAATAACCCCAGATTTCAAAAACTTTGAAATGAAGTTCATGGTCGAAAGTAAACAGAAGTTAAGAGTAAATAAACTATCAAAGAAACTTTCAAATAAAGGGCAGCTTTTTTCACTGACTATACAATAACATTTATAACTGTAGACTAAACTGTTAAGAAAATCTGGCTTTGCAGTAAATATTTATATTAATCACATAAATTTAGAACATTGTAGCAGGCCTAGTTCTGTTGTCTGTTATAACAGATGTGGCAACTTCAATTTAGCCATCAACATCAGCAGTTCAAGTTTCCTTTTTCCTTCACATGAAACCTATAATCTGCTGTTTACATATCAAAGTGAATGCAGGATACTGTAGGTGGAATGCCAAAACAAACAAAGGACACAAGTTTTAACTGACTGTCATCCATACTGTTTTTAGTTTCTTCACACAAAATACACACTGTCCTAACGATGTGTAAAGTGACAAAGTATATACAGCCAGATGTAGTTCACTGATTTAGTCAACTACATTCCACCCAAAAGCTATAAACTACCAAAGATTGCAATATTCTCCTAATAATAGAAAATTGTTTGAAGAAAAACACCAATTTCAACCAAGTAAAACATTTCAAAAGTTTGACTGTAGATTTTGTGATATGAGTTTGACTGTAGATTTTCTGATATGTGAGAGTTCACCTATGACAATTTCAGTCACTTGTATTTTATCCCCTTCCTGCAAAACAGAAATGTTGCAAAATATTTGCAGATACAACAGTGTATTTGAGATACAATACTCTTAAACATGGATTTGCTTCAAGTAAGAGCTGCACATTTCTTACAATGCAATTATTTTTAGTGAACGTAAGAGCTATATAGTTCAAAAACACCTTCTGAACAGCCGTTTCCCATTGTAGCTGTTAGGTGTACCTTTGCATCTACTGCTACATGGCACCTTTGACTGTGAGATTAGAGTGCAAGTAATCTCTTTTTCACTTAAAATGAAAAGTTCACATGACTCTGAACTCCTGGTAATCGTGCTGCAGGGCTCTTAAATCACTCCAGCAATTATGAGCCTTAGGATGAAAATCCATAGCAATACTCCTTTTGCCCCTGCAGAGTGGAAATGTCTGTTTGTATCATCAGCTAAATGAAATTTCTAAATAGTTTTGGAATTTTTAATCCCAAAAATAATGTTAACTTAAATTCAACAATCAAAACAGGGATTGCCTACATTATTCTTTATGACATGATTCCACTGTACCTAAATTATTTGCTTACAGAAGTTAGATTTCAAAGCAGCTTGCCTGACTGAAGCAGGGTGTTAGAGATGTTACGGAGTTGCACGGGTAACTTGCAGACTTTTATTTTAAAATTCAAAATTTTCCTTTGAAATTAAGAAAACAATTTTATTATCTAATACACAAAAATCTTCCATAATAAAATAGTCTAGACATACTCTGGACATTTCTAACCTAAATTTTTTTGTTGTTAGGATTATTTTAAAAAAGTATTAATTATGATGAGCACATCATTAAGCCCATTAGTTACAACAGAAATCTATTTCAGTTCTTTTTTTGAAACTTAGTAAAACCTTCAGCCTTGAAACGGAATATTTCAAGAAGTTTCTATTCTTGTTCTTCAGCCAAAGGTGTGCTGAGCAGGTGGTGAGTTAGTAAGTATATGAACAAAAGACAGACAAGATGAATATAACTGGCAGCTGTAGTTTTATTAGAACAAAAAAAAATAGGTTCTGTTGAATCACCATTCTGCAGTCCCAACCGTATTAAGTAGTTTCAGGGCAGGTTAAAGGTTTTCTACCACATAATCAATGCAAAAAGTGCACGTTCCCCACTTATTCCAAACCTCCAATGCCCTTTACTCTCCCTGCACTGGAGTATTCCACAGGAACAAACTCTTAACTCATTTTTATCTGTGAGAAATGTTTTTTTTAACCTATACTGGACACTAACTGTGAATTGTGAAAAACTCTGAAACAATCAAGAGAGTGAATTCTTGAGATCATATCACTGCTTACCCACCTACCTGTCTTAGTTTCTAACAGAAGTTACGTTTCTCATAGTGTCTAGTATGAAGCTATGTTCTAGCCTCAGAAGAAAAACAAACTGATAACATCCTGGCAGTGTTGAACAGAGCCGAGGACATACCCAGTTCTGCATTCCTCTGCCAGTGAAACAGTTAGGGGGGGCATAAGGAGCTGAGAACTGGGAGGGGACAGGACCAGGGCAGCTGACCCAAACTGACCAAAGAGCTATTCCATCCCATATAACATCATGTGATTGGTGGGATTTCCGGTTCCTTTTGCTACGGAGGGGGTTAGCCAGGAGGAAGGGTTGCTGCTGGCTGTGAGCCCTTGCTCTGCGTATCCTCTTTATATATATATATATATATAAACGTATATATATATACACACATATATATGTATGTATACATATATATATATATATGTAACTGTTCTTTCTTTTGTTTTCTTCACTACCTTAGTAAATAGTGTTTATCTCAACCCACGAGTTTTACTGCATATTTCTCTACTTCTCTCCCCCGTCCCATTTAGGGAGGGGGGAGGGTGAGTGAATAACTGCGTGGAACTCAGCTATCTGCTGAGTCAAACCACGACACTACCTCTACCTCTCACCCTCCAGAAGTGACCAAAAAAGCTACTACATCAGCCAAAATTTTCCAAACTCTCGAACTCTTACTTGCTATCAGAAAGGACATGCGGTGTAATAAAAGAACAACTTTCCTGCTGTGTCTACATGGAAGGACAAAACAACAGGGTGGATGAGAAGAGCTCAGGAAACCAGAAGACTTTAAATATAGAATAAAGAAAGTGAGCTTAAGCATATGGCTCTGCGTGCATCCTTCCAAGCTACAGGAAGGTGACGGAGGTATTGAGCTTCAACTGATATACAGCTATAGTTTTGCTGTATATCAACTCCCTTATTTCTTGCCTCTTGTGCAAACCCAGGGACTGCTACATTCTCTAGTTTAGTGAAAATTCCTATCATTGACTGTACTGAACAAACAGCACACGGTAGAAAGAAATCAAGCAAATTCGATCTGGGATTCTTGTTCAGATAAAGGTGTTTTTCAACTGCTACTATTACAAAATGAGCATTTTTCACAGAAAAGACCAAAAAAAAGATGAAAACCTGTTCTTATCAATTGTACCGAGACCTGTAAGAAATCTGATTGAGGAAAAGATGCACTTGACTTAAAACATTGTAAGAAAAGTGCACGCACCATTAGATGATAACAGAAATTTAAACCTGTTAAGGTATTACTTTATACACACCTTCATTGGCGATTTATATACATAGGAAAGGAAAGCCATGGCTAAAAGCCTACTGTACATATTAAAAAGAGTTGGGTGACAGTTTTTACCATGAGATCAATTCAGCATCAAATTCATTGGCAGAAACTGTTCTTCAGGCACCACTGACTGTACCGACAACATTTTCATTACTTGTAATGACAGCTTGGACAGCCAGGGAAGATAACACAATTCAGGTTTCTTAATTTTGAAATGAACTGCATTCATTGTAACTTCTGTGGCACACATCTAATTTAGATAAAGCTCGTATTTCTCCAGTATAAAGTTATTTTACCGAACAACATCAATATAATTATTGTGCTTGCATAAATCATTCTTACTGTTGCTGAAAAATATGCTGCGGCCATGTAAGATGTCTTTGACGNCAGGGAAGATAACACAATTCAGGTGTCTTAGTTTTGAAATGAACTGAATTCACTGTAACTTCTGTGGCACACATTTAATTTAGATATAGCTCATATTTCTCCAGTATAAAGTTATTAATTATATTGATGTTGTTCAGTAAAATAAATCATAAATCATTCTTTCTGTTGCTGAAAAATATGCTGTGGCCATGTAAGATGTCTTTGACAATAAAATATTTTAAAAACTAATAATAACGTGAAAAGTTACTATACCTGGCTAAAATCCTGTTGCCTCAAATAAGTAGTGGCTTTATTTATTTCCAGGTCATTGGCTAACTCTACGTAGTGGGAAGCTTTCACTACTTCAACACACCTGCAACAGAAAGAAATCCAATATACAAAATGCATCTGGACAAATGCCACTTTAAGCTACACACTCCTGCTGTCAATTCACTTTCCCAAAGGAGCTCTTAGCTATTGCTTTTTTACAAAGGCAAACAGCACTTTGATTAAAAATATTTGAAAACATATTTTGCTTCCATAATCTAACTCAGTAACACTGTTGCTGCTTTTTCCAGTCATTTGCCTAAATATAATGTTATATTCCAACACTGAGTGAACTCTGTAATCCTGATGTCAAGCACTGACCTAAATAGATACTGGACAAATAATTCAAAGTTTCGTCTTAAAATCTAGCTTCATTCTGTTTTCAGAACAAAA